>JACEGR010009306.1:0-27825 GCA_014170235.1 Listronotus bonariensis
ATTGTTGAATTATTTGTTTTCTTTTGGAATTTCTGGGAGCTACGAGCTCGATTATCAGATTTTCCGCCGACTAAACCCTGGAAAGCATAGTCCGGAAGGGGAGGTGATTGGACCTGAAACCAGAAAACAAATAGAGAGAGAGAGAAATACAAACATTTGGCACCCCCTGCTCCTCCGTCCGCGGTCCGACCGTGACGCGCTCATTAGCTACCGTACTTCGAACGGAAAGCCAAGACGGCGTCAGACAAATTCTTCTCTGATAATGCGGATAGTCTGTTTGGCGCCGGGCGATTCATTCAATCCCTCGATTTGCTTGTGCACAAACCCAGTTTTTCTTGCGCAGATAATATCATTGGCAATCCGTGCCAGATCAGTGGCTGTTCATATTGGCGCGCTCTGGTCGCAACAATCACGTCATTCATGTCAGATATTTTACCGGAACGTGATCGTACCGAGACTCCAAGCGCTAGTGTGCAGTGACCCCTACCAAAAAAAAAAAAAGTTTTTAGATAATATGTTCTGTATTGTTTGGACAGAATTATGTATTTAAAATTTTAATATTCTCATGGAATTTCATTGTTATATTGTCTTGCCGTTTTTAAAATAAAAATTTAAAACGTTGTTTTTTCGCTTATTTTTGTACTGTGGACTGGGCAACAAAAAATATACTATTTTTTCGAAAAATATATCAAATATATTGTTCAAGGAGACAAAACATATGTCGGGAAGGTTTGAGCCCTAACATTAATAGGTTTATTTTCGCAACTAACAGTTTTTTGACAATGTAATCGGGCTTTAAACATTGTCATAACGTCAAACAAAAAGTTTTCCTAACATTTTTCGTCAAGTTCACTCTTTCAAAAGATATTTGACGAGTGAAATTATTGATCAATGTTAAGAGACATTTTGTAGCGCATCAAATTTCCTTTAAAAGTTTATATTGGATTTATTTAAATATTAATATTTGTAGTACGAACAACAATCCACACTCAAAAAACAAAATTGAAGCACATAGTTTAATGTTCAAAGCCCGATTACCTGGAAACGGTTTAATTGAGGAATTCAATTTTCTATAAGAATGCGTTTTTTAGATCAACCCCTTAATATTAAGGACTTAACCTCCTTCACGACATTTTTTATTTGTCACTTTGAATAATATTTGCGATATGAATCAAATTAATTGTCCCCGTGGCCTCAGTGGACGGAGCTTTGATCTTCGAAGCCAGAGGTCGCCGTGGTCTCGATTCCCAGCGGGGAGACATATTTAGGTAGTAGTTATTTAAAAGACAACGACCGTGGTGGCACTACCGCGTTGTCTAAAAAGGTGCTGTGAAATGCACTGCATGTTTCAGTGCTTGGACAACGTTGACGGAACAGGGGGAACGATGGGTTAAACATCTAATAACCCGACACCCACGGTACTCTGGTATTTAGGCATAGACCTTCGTGGGATGTTAAAAGAAAAAATAAAAATTAAAAAAAAAAAAATGTTGTTTTGTAAAAATGAAACTCTGCAACTTTGGGTTCACGAAGGAGATACGTACTATAAAAATCATTAATGAAACACAAAAGTATACGAATAAGGAGCCGTAAAAACGGCTTTATTGATAATTAAATTGCTGACTGTAATTACTTTAATAAGATAAATATAACTTTCGCAGTAGTTGCATGTTTATGGTATGGCGTACCATTTTTATACTGGTTTGCCATGGTGTTATAAGAAAGCCCAACAACTACTGTTTCTTTTTTGATGAAGCTATACATATTATTTATTTAATTACATAATAAACTTCTAAAAAAAATTTCTTCTACAATCTTTTACAAAAATTTTGTTTTTTAATATATCAATTTGTATATATACAAGGTGGTCCTTTGTAAGTAATAGGACAACATTCAAAATGGAGTATTGTGCCGTATAAATATTGTGATTTAACTAAACTTATCTCTACAAAAAGTTGTTATTAATTGAGATACAGGAATGAAACTTCGAAAAAAAAATCAAATTATTTCGATGATATATTTTATTACATTCTGAATATTGGAATAAGACTTGGAACCTAGGAGTTTTCTGACATGAGCTATTTATATCTGATGTTAATGTTTAGGTGTTAACTAAGGGACACTACGTACACTACTTTTAATTTTGCTTCATCTGAAATCGCAAAAGCGGTAATAAGAATCGCCATATGATATACAGGGTAATTTAAAATTATTAACATTTTATTAAAGTGTGAATATCTTAAAAAAAAATGTTTTGTGTGGATGTTTATGAGTTACCAGCCCTTTCAATAGTATCGTTGACTTTACGGACAACTTGAATTAACAAGTTTTAGTTAGCTTTTCTTGACGAGTACTACAAGCTTTTTAAATTAATGATCAATCTGTGGGAACCCCATGTATATCGGGTGTCGACGAATTTATTTGACAAGCCATAGCTCCCAGCATATTGGAAATATTAAAAATGAGATATGGTATAGGTAAATGATATAGGCAGAGGAAAGTTCACGCATTTTTTTAATTTCCAGTCACTTCCGGTTTGACCGAAAATGGCTCCAATTCTGATTTTTTTAATGGATACGCCCTGTATATTTTGACATTTCTGAGATAATTTTAAGTCAGAATGTAACATTTTAAAAAGTGTTTTAACCGTCTTGATTTTTTTAGAGCCATTTTTAATATTGCATATAGCTGGTCATGATTGGGTGCAAATTAATCTAGTGACTCTAGGTGATTCTTACAAAAATATAATCGCAAAGTTTTAGTGACTAATATGAAAGATAGAAATAAAAAAATTGGCAAATTGACATTTCCGTGTCTTACTATTATTTTTTATTGGCAACCTTTTTACACAAGCACTTTTCGAATAAAGAATTTTTTGACAAATCTTAATAATTTGCGATCGGATTAAAAATAAAGTAATAAATAAAGGATCAGAGCCACCTAGATGCAATAGTACATACAAATGGCTCTCAAAAAATCAAGTAGGCGTAAAAACTTTTTAAAATGTAAAATTACTATTTAGAATTGTCTAAGGAATCCAAAAATGTCAAAATATACAAAGTGTTAAACCGGAATTAACCAAAGAGAGAAATATGCAAAAACTCTCCTCTTCCCATATCATTTATGGAAGGAACAGTTTAAAAATGTAAATTCGGTGCTCTTTGATAAGAAACAAAAATCACAAAAAAGTTTAAAGCAAATAAATCGTCATGCTTGACTACGCGGCCGCTTTTGCTATATTTCTTTTATGATATGTCGGTTGATGCAGCTGGTCATCGCACTATGGGATAGAAATTAATTTTTTTGGTCAAACTTCTAAAACTTATCAATATAACTTAAAATGAGGTGCTTTTTACTGGAAAAATATTATAAATTATTACAAATGCTTTTTGGGAACCTAAAACTTATTATAAATTTACACCCCCTTAACATTATTATTTTTTATTGTACAAAATAAACTAAAATGTCAGCTTGTTTTGTTAATTTGGTACTATTCTAATCCGTAATCCGATGATTATTATCTCATATGATATACAGGATACGACAATAGGTATGATTTTTTAAGTGGAATACCCTGAATATTATATCACCACCAAAAAAATCTTTTAAAATGCTTTAAAAAATACTATATTTGATGTGTCTATCTCAATTAGTTTCGGAAATATGACCATCCAAATCTGAAAAATAATTTTAAATTATTCTTAGAAGCGTAATAGAGATACATCTCCAACTTTTTTATTTTTAAGGAATAATATAAATAAAAAACACTGTTTTGTTGGGTAGATTCTGTAGAATATACAGTGTAGGACAAAACATATTAAATTTTAAAATGGAAAACCTTGTAAATTATAAAAAAATCTTGTATCTGTCCTTACACTCAGAAGTAGCAAAAAGTAGGAAGGCAATTGTAAGTACAAAAACTGATAAAAAAAAAGGGAAAAAATCTCTGACAAAAGTAGCGAGACTTCGCAAGACTGCATCGCAAACACAACAATAGCTCTTATTATTTAAACTCTTTACTTTTTTAGTAAACAAGGCTAATAATAAACTAGGTAGATTAAATGTTGTATATTTATGTTTACTTAAAATACATTTTCAAGTTTCTTATTACCCCAATAAAAGTCGTCATATCCTTTTATAATTTTGCGTACATGTAGTTTGAAGTATCTACTTTGAAATACACAGCATGAGCCATTAAAATTTCAAAGTTGCTTTTTGACCAAAATAATAAATTTCTATCCCATAGTGTATCGGCGCGTCGCTGTAAAGGATAGCGGCGCCTTTGTATAAAATAGTCCGATTGCAGGCGGCCTTTTTTATGTTTTTTTGTATTATTTTCAAAGGGTACCGAATTTGCGCTTTTAAAATGTTCTTACTATACCTATACCAACTAGCAATTTGAAATGTCTAATACTCTAGAAGTTATGACATGTCTAATAACTTGGTTGTCACCCGGCATTTATTTAAAAATTAAAAACATAAACAAAATAGTGTTTATGTATTCACATTGCAATAATTATTGTTAAGCCACTGCCTCCTAACAGTCTCGATATGAAGTTCGCCATAAGCAAAATTCAAGTAAGCAGTAAAATTGCAAGTTTGCTCGTTACTTTATTAAGTGAATGAAGATACGATTCCTGCTACTAACAGCAAGTCGGTAAAGTTTTGTACTTAGTTCTCCTGCAAGTGTAGTTAAATTGCAAGTGAAATAATCAGTGTTTATACGTTATGTGGGGTGTGTTTTATTACATTAGGGATGGTGACTTTAGCTCAGGTATTTTAGTTTAGTGAACCCTAATCTAAACCAATTTACAGGGTGTTTTAACTTTCACTTCAAATATTTTATGTTTTACCCATCTATTATTGATCTGTAATACTTTAGAAACGGAATATGTTATGGTAGCAATAATACCTGCTATCACACCTAGGGCATTATCAGCGGGCATTATGATAATGCCCGCTTAGAATGCCCTAATGCGCCAATATGGAAATTTTATTGCTTATCCAATTTTATTTCTCTCACAATAAAGATCAAGTTTATACAAAAATAATTTTCTTTAAACAATACTAAAAATTAAACTTTATTTCCAAAATAAAAATTACAATTTTGAAATGTCCCGGAAAATGTAGCTGATCCCACTATAGAATGGTCGGTGTTTTTTGTGATGGTAGCAGCGGTGGTAGCACTAACGCTATTTTGTATAGAAGAACAGTCCATTAAAATAATAAAGTTTGTTAAACATATGTATTAAAATAAAATCAATAACTTACCAGTTCCTGAAAATATGCCATTAAAACGGTTTCGGTTATTTGAAGAATTGCGTTCGCATCTTTCCAAATACCAAATATGCCATACTCTCGATCATACTGTTGCTTTGATTTAACTGGCAAAAGATTTTCGGTCGCTTTTATGGCCTTTTCTCTTATATTTTGTGAAATTTTTTCCATTTTGAGCAAATCGTTAAATAAAAAATGCCAACTGACTAACTGATGAAAACATCAAAGTCAAACTTAACACCAGTCATTATCTACTTACGTATACAGGTACAGGTGCAACTTATTTTTATATTGCGAATAAATAATGTAATTAGTCATTGAAAAACTATTTTTGGGTAAAACATAAAGCATTGTATGCACCACGGGCTTGATACATAAATAGCTGTTAAAGTCGTATTTTTGGGGCTCAAAATAACACTTTTTTCAGTAAGCTACACCTGTAAGTCTTTGCAGGAGTAGGAGCAGCAACTTCATTATATACGCAGTCCTCATAAAGTCCCTAAAATAACTACTACTTTCTGAAACTGACAGATAACCAGATCATATATCCACACCACCACATAATATTTAGTGACTTTTATTTCGAGATGTGGGAACATTGTCATTATTGGAGCAACAAAGCACAAAATCACACTTTATTGTAGCCCCATCTATTTAGCGGCGGAAAATGTAAAATTTGAGGTTTGAAAAACAGCTTCGAATTAGCCAGGAAATTATTATAATTGGTCACTAAGTGTAAAAATTGGTCACCCATACACTAACTTTTTAATTTTAGGCCACTCACAAGATTTTTCGTCTGGAAGGTCTTTATTTGATAAAGAACTCCTTTAACCTTGACTCACCAATTAATAAATCATACTGACCAATGTTGACCATTTTGTGCATCCTTTTGATTGAGCCATGTATGATTAATTTGAAGCGCTAAAATTTTTCGAAGGCCTTGATATTTTAAACACGGTGTAAAAGTTGGTGAATGGATGACCAATTCGTCTCACTTAGTGACCATTTCGTGACCAATCTGGACCTGTTTTTGAAAACTCAAATTTCACATTTTGAGCCGCTAAATAGATGGAGCTTGTCATTGTTCAATAATAATTAAATGTTTTAATTGTCAGTAAACTACAAAAGCGCAGAAAATTAAATTATAATTCCCTAAAACACACAATATAACACAAACGAGTTACCACAATCGACCATATAGGAAAATTTCCTCATGAGAATGTTGCCAGTAGTGTATTTGTCACTAGTTATTAAATAAAGTTACCAGGTCATGCATGATCTGTTAAAGTATATAGTTATAAACCTAATTTGATAACTAATACATTGTGTATAACAGAGTTGAATACTCGGTTTTCGAATCCTATTTAGAATATATTTAGCTGGTTTTCAAATAGTATTCAATACATCTATGTGTTTGGTATTTCGTATCTGACTGAATACTTTTTTGATCAGTAGGTATTCGAGATTCTGGATTTTAAATACCGTGTTTAAATCATAGTATTTGAATAACTTTTTGCATTCAAGTTTTGTTATTTATTTATTTATTTTAATCCTTCAATACATCGTTTCCTTAAAAGGAATAAAGTAAGCGTCATTCAGACCCTTTATTTTAATCCTGGTATTCGATTCCATTTTTTAAAAAGGGAGTTGTAAAAAGTCTATTTGATAGAATTAAAGTCATTTGTTCTGATCAAAATATAAATATTGAAAAAGATTATTTGATTGATATTGATTTTATAAATAATTGTTTCCTTGAATTTGAAACTCCAGTTATAAGATAAAATCAAAATAGACCTATTCCAAATTTATTTTTACCATACATTCCCGGACTATCAAATAAAATTCAACGAATAGGACATAAATTTAATATTCGCATAATCTTTAAAACACAAAACACTATCAGATCTCAATTAACAAAAACAAAATCCATACAACTTAAATGAAAATACAAAAAATGTCATTTATAAAATACCTTGCGAATGCAATAAGTTTTATATAGGTGAAACTTGTAGACCATTAGCCAAACGCATAAAAGAACACAGATCATACATTAAAAACATAGAATTTCATAAATCAAAAATCTGCCAACACGCATTTGATAACAATCATAGAATAAACTGGGATGCTTCGAGCATTTTAGCAAAGGAAACTTGTTCTAAAAACGCAAAATCAAAGAAAGTGCGTATATATTATTAAATAAAGACAATTGTGTAGCATCAATTTCAGTCAATTTAAATAATACTTGGTTGCCTTTGCTTGACACTGAAGTATCTTCAGGAAGACTAAAAATTAACTAACTCTTCACCTTTTTTGTAAAATAAATAATAAAATACACCAGCAACCAGTTATCTATGTCACTATGACACTATAACCAAACAAACATATTTTGACATTTGATGTCAAAGATTTCAGAATATCCTAAAAAAGATAAAAATTTTAAATTTTAAAACATTAATAATAGTTAATTTTTATTTTTATTATTCTTATTCCATTTATCTTGACAACGGTGGCAGATTTTCCACCGAAACGTCGATTATTTAATTATCTTCTTACTTGTTTAATTTTTTCTTTGGTTTTTTAGTACTTTTAATTTTATTTTTGGCGTGTACCCAAATAAATACCATCCATTAAATGAATCCGCCAAACTACAGAACATATCTTCAATTCATTTTTGTAGTATTCGAAAACTTGCTATTTCGTTATTCAGGTCCAGTATTTGAATACTGGTATTGAAATTTCTTTATTCAAATGTAGTTTTTTAGTAATTAAAAATCCGACAAATTTAACTCACAAATTTGTGATTTTTTTTTGTTAGGATTTTTTTGGCATTTCAAAAATTTAATAATGAATACCGAATCCTGACATTGAGGTACAGCGGGTTTTTTTAGTGACAAGTTTAAGTAAGAGACGATTTTATGGGGTTCTTTATTTTTGAGTGAGGACCTTTTTTGGATCTTCAAAATTATTAATATATACTGAATCCTGGTATTCGAATACAGAGGTATTTAAATAATGTTTTCCTTTGTATTCAAATCCTCGGTATCCTCGAATACTTTTTAGACTGCGGTATTCATGATTCGTATTTGAATACAGGATTTTAGTATTCGACCCAACTGGAGTGCCTCAGGGTATCAGTACTAGCACCAACTTTGTTTCTTCTTCACATCAACGACCTTCTTTCTTTCACAACCAATCCCATTCATAGTTATGCTGACGATAGTACTCTTCACTCCACTTTTCAGGTTCCCAAACCAATCTCTCAACCCGACTTGGAAAGCAAACGCAGGGCGATGCAGATATCTCTTTCACAGGATCTCAATTTGATCATTGGATTGGGGCGCCAAAAATCTCGTTCAATTTAATGCATCCAAAACACAATCATGTTCCTTGTCGCGAAAAAATCATCAAACACTCATCCTTTGCTTATGAGTGGCCAGGTTTTGCAGAGCGGGGACACATTTAACCTTGTGGGCGTCACATTTGAGAATAACCTTAACTGGCATAAACACATTGTATCTATAGCCACCGCGGCTTCAAAAAAGCTTGGATTTCTTTTCCGAGCCAAAAAGTATTTTTCTCCTTCCAATTTATACACTTTGTATGTGTTCCCAAATTTGACCCTCTCTGCAATATTGTTCTCATGTCTGGGGAATGGCATCCCCTACAACCCTCAGCATTCTTGATGCCATTCAAAGAAGGGCTGTTCGTCTTATTAATGATCCTTTACTTACTCAAAGACTTCCTTCTCTTGCCCATCGTCGAGCTGTGGGAGATCTATCGCTCTTCTATAGATACTTTTACGGCTTCTGCTCCGACGAATTATCCAGTATAGTCCCTCCTCTTGCAGCTCCCAACAGAGAAACTCGTGGTGCCGCGCGTATGCATCCTTATACAGTTCAATTGGACGGGCCCCGAACTTCCCATTTCGTTCGTTCTTTTATCCCTAGAGTTTCTAGACTGTGGAACCTACTGCCAGCGGAGGTCTTTCCTTCCCCCCAAATCCTCAAGTTTTTAAGTCCTGTGTTAACAAACTTCCTCTTACCCTGCTTAAGACACCCACGGTACGTTAGTATTTAGGCTTTCCGCCTTCGTGGATTGTCCAAAGATAAAAAAAAACTCTGGTGCCTTAAAGCCATAAATTATGATACAATTCTTAAATACTTTTTTTTAACTTTTGCTTTTGGCCATTATTTTTATATAGTTAAATACTTCTCCAAATATAAAAGTCGACCGCTTTTTATGCATTAAATCGTTTATAAATCAGTTGCTTCTGTTTTAAAATATAAAAGTTTGTTTGTTTTTATTTGCCTCAATGTTAAACATTTGCCGACAGAGTCGTTGCAAGAGAGAGAGCAGACGCTCTGGTTTATTTAAGTTTGTATATTTGCTTGACAATGTTTATTAAATAAGTTAGCAAGTCTTATAACTTAAGAAAAAAACAAAATATTATTTTTTGGCAAAATGGCAGCTTCACAAAACAAATCGAGTTTTGACAAACATTTTCGCGCTAACATTGATAAAATGGAAAATAGTTATCGGTGAAAAACACTGCACTGAAACTGATTGGTTAGCTCATTTTCAAGAAATCTTGCTTGCGAACTTTATTAACACATTTCTGAGAAAAGCACGTTTAAAGTTTCAAAAGCACATTACATACACGTCGTGCCAGCTCGGCACGTTAAATTTACTTTTAGTGCTAAGAAAAAATATGAGATGACTTTTATCAATATTTTCCCCTTATTTTGGGGTATCTAAAGAATAATTTCTAATTTTTATTAGAATCGTAATAATATTACATCCCCCTTTTTATTTTTTAACGTATAAAAGAAATAAAAACACCATTTTGTTAGGATAATTCTGTAGTATCTGTATCTTTCATCAAAATTATTTTTCTCTTGAGATAAACAGGGTACTACAAAAAGTATGACTTTTAAATGAAACACCCTGTATATCGAATCACCATTAAAAAGATAATTTTAAGAGCGTTACAAAAATACCATGTTTTATGGGTCTTTCTTTAATAGTTTTGCAAATATGGACATAAATAAAATTATTGGGCAATTATTTCCATAATATAACCTACCTACGTATACTTAAATATAGGTATTTAAAATTTACACTTATTCTTTAGATTTAGATGACCATCACACTTTTTCTTCTATTTTGTATACTTAAGGAGATATTAGCTTTGTTCGCGGGTTTGATTCTGAACCGGTTCTGGGACTATTCGCATGCGCAGTGAAAAAGTAGCGTTCGCGGTAAGTAAAATCCTGAATTTTTAGTAACAGTTCTATGTTCGCGGGTTACAATGGAATCGGTTCGTTACCGGTTCGTAACCTGATTAGCAGTCCTAGGATTTTTGTTGGAACTAAAAGTTCAGTTCGGAATTTTATGCGCATTGTCGACATGGTTAGCTGTTTTTGTGGTACAGAAATAAACCGTTGTATTACAGTTTATTTATTTCTGCCACTTTTTCTGCGGGTTAATATACTTGTTGAATATTTTTTTTATATTTGTGTGATTCTGAGCGTATATAAGCAAAGGATTTTTAATTGTATTCCTTATGAATGTATGTATGCAATAAAATAAATAAGAATTTAATTAAAAATATAGACAATATTACAAGATTTTACCATTTCTTGTTGTTTGAATTTTATCTTTAGTTAAATACACATACTTATGTTAAAAACGAGAGGAAGCAGGAATCCCTCGCCTTCCGCCGAGAAGACCTCGACTGGCTTTCGACAGTATAACAATTTACCTTTTTGTTTACATTTAATTTTTTTTGTGTAGTATCCAATTTAACCATGAAAAATCCTAACCAAAAGGCTAGGTTAGAATACATCCTTAGCTGTATAGAAAATCGTTCGCGGTAAATAAAAATTTCGAACTAATAAATAACTAGACATGCGCTTTAAAACAAGTCTAAACCAGTTCGGTTCTGGTTCAGAATCGGTTCATTGGTAGACCCGCGAACAAAGCTATTAAAAATCAAATTATTAATTTAGAAACTACAGAATAAACCCAACAAACTGATATAATTATTTATTTTTTACGATGAAAAATAAAAACATAAAGGGGGGCGAGTAAAAATTTATAACTTAGCACCCGGTAGAGTAAACATCAGAGTAGAACACACGGTCCTCAGTCCTGTCTTACATTGAATTATTCCCCTTTTGTTGCTCGCACACGATTTAAACGAAGCGTTTAGAAAGACAATTTTATTTCGTCTTTATTTATATGACGGCTGTGGCTTCTTTATAACTGGTTTTTACTTTACATACTTAATACGTTTATTTCCGATCCATGTCGACAGTCGTCTTCATGAGGAGGAAAATCACGTTCGTATGAAAACGC
The DNA here is from genome assembly GCA_014170235.1 of Listronotus bonariensis. Taxonomy (NCBI): domain Eukaryota; kingdom Metazoa; phylum Arthropoda; class Insecta; order Coleoptera; family Curculionidae; genus Listronotus; species Listronotus bonariensis. Next base: position 11,635 of record JACEGR010009306.1, read on the forward strand.
GGAAAATCGCAGAGATTTTCGTTGTTTGCATAAGTTGGAAATTATAGCGACCGAAGCGGAAAGACTTTTAAAATGGCATTGGAACAAATTCAAGTTAATTTCAAATTCCCAACCCGGCAATTTTGCTTTTACTGTAATTTGGTAGTTGGTGGTTGAAGTTTAAAGATTCTTTTGAGAATTTTCAACGTCTATTTAACGTAGCTTGCGAGAGGTTATAGGAATTTTTAAAGATGAAGCCTGTGAAAAATTTAAATTGTAGTGTTTTTTTGAGAGTCCTCATAGACCTAATAAGGGTAGAAAATGTGAACTGAGGAAGTATAAAAAGGTATAGTACTTTTGTGGCTGATTACCTTGCTGCCAATAGAAAAACAATTAAGCATCAGCTTTTTATTTAATGCAAAAAAAATACCTTTTTTTTAATTGAAACACCCTGTATATTATATCAATATTCAAAAGATCTATTAAATGGCTTTAAAAACACGTGTCCACATCTAACACATCCAATCTCTAATGGTTTGGGAACTATAACCTTCCTCAGGAAATTGATAGTAGACTGGGATTTTTTAAATAAAACACCCTGTATATTGCATCACCATTAAATAGATATTTTAATGGGCTTTAGGAAAATACCACATTTTATATGTCTATCTCTTATAGTTTTGGAAATATGGCCATCCAAATCTAAAAAATTATGTATATATAATTTACAATACATTATACCTACAGCACTTAGCTAAGTGTCGTAGATAAAATAGACAACATATCTACTATTTTTAGGTTTGGATGGCCATGATTCCAAAACTTTAAAAGAAAGACATATCAAATGTTGTATATTTTTAAAGCTCGTTATAATATCTATTTGGTCATGCAAAATACAGGGTGTTTTATTTAAAAATGCCAGTTTACTATCAAATTTCTGAGGATGGCCATATTTCCGAAACTATTAAAAATTAAATGGTATCACATGTGGACTTTTTTAAAGCCCTTTAATTTTTTTGTAAAAATCGAAAACCTGATGTTCAATTGTTTTTCGGATGGCAGGACGTTAATTAGCAAAAAAATACTACAACTTTTCTAATTTAACCGACTTTGTATCTCTAATTATAAAAAGTTAGCAATAATGCCGACTTAAGTTTGATCACCCTGATTTACCGTTTTATTTTAAAGGGTTGAACAAAAAATTGTTATTTTAGATATTTTGAGGATTGTAGTAATACCCCGTACTGGCCTTATAAAAAGGATCGTTTTTGGTTGGTTTAATTCTACAGTACTTTAAGAAAGTTATGTAACCATTAAATATCTCATGGCCTAGACGGTTCTGAAAAAAAAGGTTTTAAACAAAAGTTGTATAATACTTTGAGTGCTGCAGAATGTTTTAAGAATGCACCGTGAAATTTAAAATATTTACAGGAGCTTTCATTAAAAAAAACACTTTGGCTCATCACGACTAAATGAAACACCTTGTATATCTTTAGTCTTTGCAAAACGATGAAGTTAAAACATTAACTTTTGTTCGAAGCATTTTTTCTAAACTTGCAGCGTGGGTTTATTGCTTATTCCCTTTTAAGGTTTCGGGCAAAACGTAACCGAAACTTTAATACATTTAATGGTGCGTCTACACTTGCAACAATTCGCCGCGCCAAATAGCGCACCCCATAGCCCCACATAGCGCGGACGGAATTCACGTTGTTCCACGGGGCTTGGGAAATGATTCCGCAGCGATTCAGAGCTTGTTGGCTTTTATCATCAAAGGAGCGCGCAAATAGGTTGGTTTCTTTGGACGGATATTTGGCGAGTTGTTGCAAGTCTAGACGCAGCTTTAGGCAAAACAGGAAAAGACGAATCGGGACATCTTGCAAATCTTTTAGCCGTTTGCCGCTAGAGATCACATGGCTAACGGTAAAAAAACTTAGTTAGTTATCAAGGTTGGTTTATATTTATAAGGTTGCGACATATCCTCAACTTTTAGGCGGTTCGAGGTCGGGGACGCAAGGAAGGGCACTCCACGGAGAAAAGTTGGCAAGACTGGGTAAAATCAAAGCTGATGATCAATCCAGTGGTGTCTAGAATTTGCGCATTTTATTTTGCATTGTTTTGGAAGTGATATTTGGTAAAAGATGTAATTCCAAATGTTTTTTATTTAAATTAAAAGAATTTACAACTTAATAATAATTAAAAACTGTTGTGTAAACGGTTGTTCTACTAATACAATAAACTGTATATCTCCGGCACTGAACAACATGGCCGAAAAATGGTTGATGTGACGTCATAACACGTCAAAGCAATATGGCCGAATGTCGCGACCTTTATATAGACCGACTTTGGTTAGTTATAAAGTTTTCTAAAACAGTTCCTTTCAGCCACACACGCAAAAAAAAACACAAGAATGTAAAACAGTTCAGTTCGACTTACAGAAAAACGAACACGAAATTAATTGTCATATGCCACAGTGTTATTACAACAGCATCTGTATTTAAAATTTACCGCTAAACGTTCGCCGCTGTTAATGAACCGTTTTTTAATTGCGCAAAAGCCAAATTGCAGCGCACTGCCATTTATTACCGGCAAAACAGCTTTGCCGATGGCATTGGCTTCCTTGCTAATTGTTTTTCTTTTGTATATTTACTTTAGGCATGAGCGGGACGAGTGAGGAAAATTTGAAAACATCTTTTGTATGTTGAAAAAGATATAAAATAATAATAAAACCACTTCCAAACATTTCTTAAGATTCTACAGTGCATTTCTTTAATGTCTGCCCCTCTACCAGTGGCGGATTAGGAGTTTCCGAGGCCCTAAGCACAGAGGCTGTGTAGGCCCTCTATTGCTGGAAAGTGGAAGGAAGTGATAAAATGAAAGTTTATCAAAATAGAAAATGTAGTAGGTATAATTTAAAACTTAAAACATTTTTTCCTTGCCTTATTCAGAGCAATCTCCGAGATTACATCGTCGAAATTTATCTGACCGAGTATGTCTGCCTCAATACACATTAATGCTAAAGAATTAAGCTATGTCTTGAGAGATTTTTGTTCTTTGTGGGTTTTTTAATCTTTTCAGTTGTGAGAAGGATCGTTCAGCAGAGCAGTTCGTAATCATTAAGCAGTGAAAGATTCTAAATGCCACTTCTATTTTTGGGAAAAGCCCTTTACTTTATCCTTAATAATCATTTCATATAGATCGAAATGGGCAACCTTTGCTTCTGAAGCTTCATATTTTATTCGAACATATTTAAGAAAATGATTAAATTCGCCGAGGAAGTTTTCATTGAAGTCTTCTGGGTAAGCTTCTATCAGTAATTAGATATCGTTTTCATATTCTAAACATGATTTATTTAGATCCGCAAGAAATTAAAAATTGTGTTGTAAGTTCGTGGTATACCTCACCTCTTCTTTGCATTTGAGCATTAGGTGTGTCAATTATTATATTAAAAGTCTTAGTGCGGAATTTGTCTCTAGGATTCAAATCAACTTCTTCTGCCTTTCCATCATTTACTTGTTTTTTTCTAGTTCGTCTTCGTGTTTCATTATATTCCCCATTAGGAAAAATTTTTCTTGCCGCGCCTTCAAATTTTTCAAAATGATTCCTGATTTCAATTAGATAATCTAATAAAGAATGATTAAAAATGTCATTTATTTGGTTTCCATCTGTTGAAAAGCACAAATTTAATATATACACTGTGATCACACAAAAGTCAATATTTAAAGTCCAATTAAGGTAAAAAACCAGGAAACACACAATAAATTAAAAAAATGTAAACAGACTGTCCAAACAAATCGGCCATTAAAAAATGTCAAACGCAAATATCGAATAACATTACGGCGTGACTGCCTGCGGCAGCGTTGTCAAATTAAAAATAGTATTGTCTTCGAAGTTGCAGCTTGGCAGGTTTATAGGAAAAAAAGAGCTTTATTAAGATTAAGTAGTCCTTTTTATATCATTGTACGCCACTGGATGGTAGCGAGGTTTTTGCACTCCGCTCTGGCAAATGACGACACAAAGTGCAAGAAACACATCCCCTAAATAATTATAACCTCGTTTCCCTTAATAATTTTCCTCTAACAGCCGTTTCTCCGGATGTTACTTTGTTGTGCCAGGAAATATTTTCTAATTAGACGGCTGTGGTCAGTTTTAGTCAGCGGAAATTTTAGGATAAACCAAGTAAAGTGCATTTAGACCCGTTATTTGTTAGGTAGTGTAGGCAAGAAATGTGCCAAAGAATCGATGAATGTATCTTCTAATTAATTATATTACTGATTTTCTCACTCTAAAATTATCGATAATTATTTTTGATGATAGACCAGTGCTTAAAGCTTAAGAGGTAAAAGGGGAAAAAATATAGTATCATAAAACCCATTGAAAAAGGTAGATAATATAACAGAAATTAAAGGAAAAATAAATTACGGGTGATTTAAGGTCGTGCAGGGGGTAGGAGGTACGGGAGGGGGGTTTAATGTAAAATACGGTTTGCAGCAGAACTACAAGTCTTATGGAAAGAAGTTAAATTGGAAAGTTGTAGGTGAAGATCTCCAATTTTTGGATACACGCTTTATTTACTTAACCTCAAAATTTATTATGTAAAAAATCCAAATACCCCAAGGTTAGTTTATATTTATAAGGTTGCAACACATCCTCAACTTTTAGGCGGTTCGAGGTCGGGGACGCAAGGAAGGGCACTCCACGGAGAAAAGTTGGCAAGACTGGGTAAAATCAAAGCTGATGATCAATCCAGTGGCGTCTAGAATTTGCGCATTTCATTTTGCATTGTTTTGGAAGTGATATTTGTTGAAAGATGTAATTCCAAATGTTTTTTATTTAAAGTAAAAGAATTTACAACTTATTAATAATTAAACTGTTGTGTAAACGGTTGTTCTAATAATATAATAAACTGTATATTTCCGGCACTGAACAACATGGCCGAAAAATGGGAGATGTGACGTTATAACACGTCAAAGCAATATGGCCGAATGTCGTGACCTTATATAGACCGACTTGGCAAATACCCAAGTTTTTGTTTTTTGTTTTTATCTCTTACAAAAAAAAACAATTTCACAAAAATTGGTGAAAACTTACTCAACTAAAAAAATCCATTCAAATTCTTGATCAGCGCCCCAAAAAACCACCTTATACCAAATATCGTCACAATCGGAGTTGCCACAAAGTTCCTAAACAATTACTAAAGAGGCCGATTTTCATTGTGAAATTTGTCATCGGTTACCCAGATACGAGCTAGTAAAGTTGACAGGCACATGGTATCACACGTCGTGCTACTTCACAACGTTCATGGGCAACTTTTGCCATTGTGTGCAAAGGAGACGATCTAAAGTAACAAAAAGCAAGACTGATGCGTTATCCTATTAGAAAACGGTTACATGAGGCTCTTTGTCTAATCTCTATCTGCTAGTGTTTAACACTCTGGAACTCCAAAGAGGTTGCACAACATGTATAGGAGCTGCCACTGCCCCTATGACTAGAAATGTTAACTCTTGTAAGAACAGAAACCCTGCTAAAGCTGTCAAATTTAAAAGCGTAAAACGGAATGCGGTAGGTCATAAATATAAACCATTCTTCGTCTAAAACTATGCGTTGGGTTATGAAATTCTAATATGTGCTTTAAAAGCACTTAAAGTCAAGATCAAGTAGCCATATGTTCACTATTGGCAAATTTGGTACAAAAAGTTGTATACAACTTATTTATGTCAGCTTTCAAGGTACAGAGTAGGTCGCAACAAGGATTGGTAGAGCCCACTATACGCCTCCTGGTAATATAAGAATTTTTATTTGTTGTTTATTAAAACGTCCATTCATACATATTAAATAAAATTTGAATTATTTCGTAGTAGATGTTACATCAAGTAAATAGTGTAATATTTTAAATATAACTTAAATAGTATATTACATTACAAGTGTGGAAAATGACTAATTTCACACGAGTGGGAATATTGTAGCACGAGGCGTTAGCCGAGTGCGACAAACCCACGAGTGTAAGAAAGTCATTTTCACACGAGTACTGTACACTATTTTTCCTACGACCACAAATTATTCACCAAAAAAATAAATTAAAGTTTGTCTGTTCAGAAAAATAAACAACAATTGAGAACTTTGCAACACTAGGGTGATATTTACTTTGCAACACTAGTGTGATATATACTTTTCCTCACTGCTATATAATACTGTTTTGACAATATTTTTACATCGAAAATCACCTATCTAGAAGCATTATATAACTTTTATCATTTTGGAATTTAAAAAGGCCCTCACTTAATAAAAATTGTATGGTTTTGTTAGGTAATAACGCTAATAGTTTAATACGGTTTTCTGCTATTATAAGGGTTTTTTAAAAATTATCGATTCTTACATATTTTAGACACTCTTCTAAATAAAACGTAAGTGGTGCATATCCAAAATATTCCGTTTTTTAAAAAATATCAGTAAATAAACTTACGGGACCGGGGAGTGAAAAGGGGTGCTGGGTGGGGTAAAATTGGTAAAACGAGTTAATGAACTGAACATCACATGTAAAATTAAGTAAAAATAACAGTTTTTCCTCATATTTTTAAGAAAAATATAAAAAATATGAAAATTGTAAATGCATAACCTAAAGTCCTTAAAGTAAGGAAAAACGACTACCAAACGTCAGTTACCATGCAAAATATGGAAAGCATTTAGCAACGTCGGAAGGGTCTGATTCTATTTATGAATGGATAAAAGAAAGTGGATTCATAAAATGTGTATTAGCCTTAGGTTTAATTAGGGATTAAAAAAAAGATTTAACTAGTTGTTTGAGTACACGAAGAAAGAAGAAAGGAATTTGATCTATAGGTTTTTTTCTCTGGCGCTTTAGGTCGAACGGTCAAGCGGCAAGGCTGCCTCTATAAAGTACGTGCTCAAAGGTAGAAGGGAGATTTTAAATTTGATCTACTTACCTGACAACACTGTGCCAGTCAGTGAAAGTTGTTTTTGTGGTTATGTCTATTTTTGTTTATGTTTTTATTTTTCGTAAATTTTAATAAATATAAAATAAGATGATTTTAGCTAATTTGGGTTCTACCGTTTAAGGTAAATAAAAAGTTTTTTTACTGTCACTACAATAAATATGTCACTTGCAAAACCAATAGCAGTTTTTAGAATGACATCATAATATGTATCACACCAGTGTTGTAAAGTACTTTGCAACACTAGTGCTGTAAAGTACTTTGCAACACTAGTGTGATATAACGCATTTTCTATGCATGAAATCAGTGTGCTATTTGCTATTTTCACAAGTGGTCGTAGGAAAATACCATTAATAGGCCCCTTGCACATATTTTTATTGGCTTAAAATAACCCTTATACCTTAGTACCATTTCTGTCAAATATTTTACAATAAATAACTTTACAGGTTCGTCAGAATTAGCTGCTGATCTTTAACAGTGTAAATTTTTAGGTAATTTTAAAAGAAAAGTTTAATCGAAACTTATGTCTTAAATACTAAAGTTCTCGCCAGTAGAAAAGATGCCACGGCGTCATCACTTTTGTCTCACTTTCAATTATTCTCCTTTTTTGTTGCTCGCACACGATGTAAACGACGCGTTTAGACAGCGATAGTTGATTGCCGTCTTTATTTGTATGACGCTTGTGGCATCTTTGTAACTGGTATTTAGTCTACGTTTTGAAATACAAAGTGGCAAAGTTTTCAAAAAATATTAGTTTTTTAATCTACAATATTAATTTAATAGTGTGCCGGTGGGTCAAAATAATTGACTGTTTTTATTTCGACTTCTCACTAAAAATTGTTTTTTTTTAGCTCTTAATATTAATAGGAGGATCCGCTTCATTACAGTTTTGCATATTTTTTTCACAGTACCATACAAAAAAATCATAACTTACCATCTGTTAATCATACGTCAAATTCAGAGATTTTTTTGTAGAAAAGTGAACGCTCTTCAAAAAACTCTATTATACTTTTTTGATAAATCTCTCAATTAAAAATACATTCAAAGTCAAATGTTAAAGAATTTAAAGAAAAAAGTAAAAGTTCGATATAGCGGTTTTCGCTATTTTAAGAGATTTTCGAAAAATTCGTTTTCAGGGCGTTTCTATAGGTCGATTATGACACAAATCTGTGTGCGCGTTTTCCAAAATCCATTTCTATAATTTATTATTAATCATAACATACTTACGGGGCGGTGGAGTGAACAGGGGTTCTGGGTGGGGACAAAACAGTATAAATCCAACGTCAAACACAAGAAAACATTAATACACTGCACTCGGGGCACATAAAAATGTAAATTAATTTTAAAAACTATTAAATTTTTCAAAAATTATCCCACACATGAGAATCTCGTCCGCCATTAATTAAAGAAATTATGAAAACGACAGTCTCGATAGAGGCAACGTTGCCAAACTTCGTAAGTATGTTTTGATTATTAATAAATATATTATAGAAATTGATTTTTGAAAACGCGCACACAGATTTGTGTCATAATCATATATAATAACCTACAGAAACGCCCTGAAAAAGAATTTTTCGAAAATCTCTTAAAATAGCGAAAACCGCTATATCGAACTTCTACCAAGAAAAATAACTTATTTGATTTAAAATTTGCAATTTACTGAAAAATAATGAAGTTTCTACCATTTCTATCGAAAATTAAACGATCTAACAAGAACGATATATTTGGTCTACCCTCGTATATAGTGTAAAATTTAAATACGAACTGTCCCATTAAATTATAATAAAAATATAATAGACTTACAATAAATTTATCTTGTTTGAACAATCTTTTGACAGGCACTATAGCTACTGGATCCACCTAATGCCTTACTTTAAATAAATAAGATCAACGGCATACTTTTTCCTCGAAATATTCAAGAATGCTTTTAGAGAAGAAAAATTATAAATTCTGGCAGCTTAACATCGAATTAACATTTTTTTCTTATATAAGGCGACTCATTAGAATACAATTAGGCATATTTTACAGATAAATTAGTAGTAGAGATATCTAAATGGTGTTATTGTAATTTTTTGATGAAATAAATTCAACAATAAATTAGTAGAGAGATAATGATTATAATTCAGATGTTAACCAAATAATTATATTAATATATAATAATAATAATAATAATTATTATTATTATTATATTAAGGAAGACAATTGAGCAATATTTTATGCTAATTGGGATTAATACATTTTCTTAGTGCTTTTTGTCTCTCCGAAGGTGTTTCCGATTAAAATTAAAAAAAAAATCAGATTTAGATGGATCTTTGATTTGTATTTTTCTTTTAATTTTTTTACTTTTATTTTTGTTATGGATATACATATATTTTGGTGCATATTTACATAAAAAATGTCTAGTTATTCCAGTAATCCAGGCATTTTTTGTAATCACTACCCGCTAGTGTTTAACACCTATTTATTGACACTGTAATCCGGTCAATGTAGACATCCGAAGTTACAAAAATTCGCAACCGACTGAGAATTGGTAGGATGTAATGTAAAAAGTCCTTATCCATCCCACCCGAGGAAAAAAATTTACTCAGGGTCAAATATCACAAATAGGGTTTTTCACGATTTTCAGCGAAACGATAAGTTTTATCATAAAATTAGCATAAAGAAAAATTGTAGCTCAGGTAATTATCTGAAATAATGTCTGAAATGTCTAAATATTTTTTCTAAGAGCCACCGTTTTTGAGATATAACTATTTAAAAGTTGAAAAAGTCACAATATGCACATGTTTCCTCGCCATCTTTGAGGTAGTGTACTTGAGGCGTTTTCTTTTAACGCGGTTGTCCCGATAACCCTATACCCTATACCGGATTAGCTAAATAACATAACACAAAGGTAATGTGAGGAAATTTAGTCTAACTAAATACCGGCATGTAAACATGGGTGACTAATACTGCTTGTTTTGTTATTGCATTATTGACTGATATACCAAAACCTGAATTGAAGATATGTTCTGTATTGGTTAGGCGGATTCATTTAATTAATGTTATTTATTTGGGTATACGCCAAAAATGTTTTTTTAAGCAAAATAAAGAAAAACTAATTTGTTTTATTGTTTTAAACTTACATAATAACGACGTCACGATACAGTAGCTGCATGTAATTATAAACGAAGGAAATACGGCAAGTTCATGATCATGGCAAAGTCATTCTGGTATTTTCTAAGGAAGTCGGCGATTTTAAGAACATTAATAGAGAAATATTGCACAGTAAAATAAGACCAGGCACCAATAATACCGGCCTTATTTTGACATCTGAGCTTGCGCAGATGCATGGTAGGATAACGCCTCCCTTAATAAGTATAGTGCCTGGCTTTATTTATGTCGGTTTTAGGTCGTGCCTTATTTTGGTCTTATTTTAACTTCGGAACTGAACTACTTAAAAATCGACGTTTTGGTGGCGTGTAGCCAAATAAATAACATCAATTATACCAAAACCTATTGCTCACGCAGCATACTAGCTTTTTATCTTCTGTTTAATTTAAAGCTTAGTATTAAGTAATTAAATATATTGGCAAGGGTAAATATTAAAAGTAATAAAAGAGGTGTAAATTAAAAAAGGCAAATTTATCCATCTAGCTAAATTCCTAATGTTTCGGCTAACTTTTCTTCATCATCATGGGTGCAAGTAAATTGTCCAAATAATGACACATCGTCTTCTCGTTAGAATCAGATAAAGCCCTAATTGTTGGTGCTTTAACAATGGAACACATCTGATATCTCAAAAACGGTGACTCTTGGGTAAAAAAATATTAAGACATTTTTGTAAATAATTGTCACAAAAATAGTAGAAAAAAATAACATACGTTCCTCCTGAAGTAAAGTGCCTTTTCCTTTCTTGGGTGGATTGCATTAAACCATCCCCGGGATAAAAAGTGGCACTTTCCTACCTCGTAATGTAAATAACTATTTTCTTGTTGCATAAATTTGTGACAAATACCAACAAAAATGTTTTTCTTTGTTCTCTATGTTACTTTAATGGATACTTACTTACCTTAAGAAGTCTTTAACCTAGACAAATTTATGTTATTTAAAACCCAAACGGAAAATAAACAAAGGCTCCCAGATAAATAACGGCGCCATTATTTACATTTACAAAAATGGTTATAGGGAAATAAATCAATGTCCCATAGAAATCCTTCAAGCTTCAAATGGATATACAAGTCGCGTAGGCCGTTACAACAAATCAGCCAATATAAAAAGCTAATGCGACCAGTTAAATAATAATAATAATTAATTTATTATTCACTTTCACAAGTCCAGTGTAGTTTGTTTAGACGATGTAGAAAAAACAGGCGCCTAAGTTGTCACAGAGTGGGCGAAATTGTCAATGTGTTTGGCCAAAGAGTGTGACCGTTTGAATTAATTATAGGTGGTTGTAAATACATTTTCGTTTTCGATTGATTTATTTTTATAATGTAGTTGTGTAGGTTACGAATAATTTAAATTTGGTTTTGGCTTTACACACTACTAAACAAAGAGTAGTAAGATTGTATTTTTAATGGAATGAATTTAGATTGGATATTTAATCAACTTTGATTGAACTAATCTTCTAAGTTCTGTCAGGTTTTAGTCCCTGGGCCAGTAATAAAATTGACTATATGATAAGAACAGTTCTAAAACCTTTTAGGGGAGTTCCTTTTGACGAGTCTACCACGAATATTCATACCGTCATATATGGAGGCGGCGCTTTAACCCAGCCTGTCGGCATTACTCTAGAACATTAAAAATTTAGTTATTGAAATATAAGACCAATCTATCTAAAAAATACCGTTCACTGCTAGATATGTGTTAATAAAAGATGCCGATCGAAGCGAACCATGAATTATGCCCACGATATTAATATTAATTTTATTCAATTCAACAGCAATGCATTCTAAACGCCACACCTTATTATTGAAAATTTATTCATCATCTTCGGCAGCTTGTTGTATGTATATTTTATATGTTACTTTGTCCAGTTTTACAACAGACTTGATAAATTGGCTTGAAAATGGTCTTTATTTGAGGTGTTTACTTTTTCCAGAGACAAGAATGAGACGAGCAACTAAATGTAAATAAATTATCCGAGATAGAGATAGCGGCTGGGCCTTCCTTCTCTGTCTTCAAGGAAGGTAAACGCAGATGGCGCGTGAGTCGACTATATCGTTTGTCCGCCAAATTCAAATTATATAGCTGTGCTATTTTTGCCCTTAATGTTAGGTACTTGTTTTTGTTTCCTATTAATATAAAATATTGGGGTTTAGTTCAATAATTACACACACCTAATTAAAAATGTCATTTATTTGGTTTTTATAAAGATTTTTCTTACAGATAACCATGTCAATATTACCTTAAATTATCTGTTGAAAAGCACAAATTTAATATATACACTGTGATCACTAATAAAAATCAATATTCAAAGTCCAATTAAAGGTAAAAAACCACGAAACACACAATAAATCACAGAAAATGTAAACAAGCTGTCCAAACAAATCGGCCATTGAAAAATATTAAACACAAATATCGAATAACATTTCGGCGTGACTGGCTGCGGCAACGTTGTCAAGTTAAAAATATTCGATTCATGGTATATTTTCTTTCTCTTAATTAGATGTGAGCCAAAAAGGACATTAAAGTTTACATGCAGAAATTGTAAACAACTTGGCAACCAGGGCAGAGCGATGATTGCTCCATCTACGATAGCCTGCCATGATGAACGACAAAGACATTGGAACTTGCGTTAAACCAGAAAGAGGTAAATACTATGGACAAATTGTTAGGACCAGTTACTCGTCTCATTGTTGTCTCTGCTTTTTCCTGAAACTGACTTTTTATAATTCATTTCTTAATTAAGATCACCACCCGCAAACCGGTTTCGAACTATTTAGTTCTCATCAGTACGATGCAGACAACAACAAAAAACTCCATACAATGTTTTAAGAAATCGAAATTGCTTATAAGCATATAAGGTTATTGTCAATAACGCCCTCTGTCGACAGTGTGAAAAAATAAGCGAACCAAGGTCTGTTCGTTAAATACTTGCAAAAAAAAAAATATTCTTGATAAGCACTCTCCGAAGAAAAACCTTTGGCTAGGGTTATATGGGTAAAGGGGAGGAGTACCATCTTTTATGGCGGAAAAGTTGAAAAAGTGTCCAGGAAGCAACTTAAGGTGGCGCCACAATAGCAAGTGGAAAGATTTTAGTAGTTTTTCCTTTTTCATTTGGTATTCATTTTTTCTTTTCCATTTTGTATCTTACTCTAATAACCCTTTTCTTTTTATACTCATTGGTTAAAATCTTTTCACTTGCTACTGTGGCGCCATCTTAAGTTGCTCCTTTCCGATGGACACTTTTTATTACATTCAGATGGTACTCCTCCTCTCTACCCTCCATAGCTAGTTTAAAAATCTGCAGCGCCAGATTGGACGGATGCAGTGCAAGGAAATAGCAATTTGTAAGGAGCTCCCTCTTATTTCTGTAGAATGATTTTGACTGATTGTTAAGAATACTTATTTTTGCAAGTATTTGATGCTTTATTTATGCTGTTGCGCTTGCGTTATTTTGCCACGCACAATAATTCTATTTTCTGTCACATGAAAAAAACGGCTTTGGCTTTCTCTTTACTTTTGATCTCCATGATTTCAGCATAATTTGACGTTATTTGCCGTTTGTACAGCCAGTAATAGAGACATTTTGCACCTCTTAAAATAACAGACTATTTTTGACCTCCTTATGGTTATTGTTATTAAACATAACGATTACGGCAGCAGTTTTAGACAGAGATTTTGCAACCTCTTTTAAGAAATTTATCTTGCGTCTGCGCTTTTGACCCATAACCTTATTTTTGCCTGTGGTTCACCGATTTTAAAGTTTGCGAAAAATCAGTATTTACTTTTATTCTCCATAAGTTATATATTGATTTTTTAATATATGCAAACAGTTCCCTTGATTTTGTTTTTAAAGTAGATGTAAACAATACAGTATAAGCAAAAAGCAAGTGTGCCAGATTGTAACATGTAAATTAATTACTGATTTAAAACATCCTTAAAAATGCAAGTCCGTTTTAATTTCTTTACACTATTTTATTTTTCTTACTGCTATGAATTTTTCGCTAATTATTCGTTATGTATCAATATTATTTTAATTAATACGGTATTAAAATTTCAACCTTCTTAAATAATCGATATTAAAAATTTTACAGTTTGGCAACCACGCAGTTTACCAATAACGATAAAGATAACGATAAGCTCTTAGGTATTCATCCGTAATTAAAGGAATCCGGTATGGTTAATAACGATAACGGATCATGTTTGCGTTACTGCGCAGTCTCAGAATAAAGTTAACCACAACGGAATTGCAAAATAAGGGGTGCAAAATGTCTCTAATATTTCAATTGAAAAAGTGCAAAGTAATTAAAAACGGCAAGCAAGAAGGAACTGATAAATCTGGATTCCGTACGATTAATATATTTATATTGAATTAGATAAATTACCCGGTTTATAATTAACTAACCATGCCACTGATTTTAATCAGCATTATAATGCCGTGAGTTCCTGTAATAAACTAATGAATCCAATGTCTCTTATATTAATTTAACTAAAGCTTTTATTTGACGTTTCTAAATGCCATAAAATTTAGACAGCCTTAATTTACATAATTAAAATGATTCTGACTTTGTTTTATGGATAAAACACCTGTATTTGGATTAAGTAAAATGGTACGTAAGCATTGGCGGTCCCTAAGAAACAGGGTCATGAATGAATAAACAATATTTTCCTACGACCACTTGTGAAAATAGCAAATAGCACACTGGTTTCATGCATAGAAAATGCGTTATATCACACTAGTGTTGCAAAGTACTTTACAGCACTAGTGTTGCAAAGTACTTTACAACACTCGTGTGATATATATATTATGATGTCATTCTAAAAACTGCTATTGGTTTTGCAAGTGACATATTTATTGTAGTGACAGTAAAAAAGCTTTTTACTTACCTTAAACAGTAGAACCCAAATTAGCGAAAATCATCTTATTGACGTTAAGTTACTGTACAGTATAAGCTTTCTTCCAATATTGAGAAGAGTAATAATAAAATTTCCGAAAAAATAAAAACATAAACAAAAATAGACATTACCACAAAAAACAACTTTCACTGACAGCTCGCTCAGTGGCACAGTGTTGTCAGGTAAGTAGATCAAATTAAAAATCTCCCTTCTACCTTTGAGCACGCACCTTATAGAGGCAGCCTTGCCGCTTGACCGTTCGACTTAAAGCGCCAGAGAAAAAAGCCTATAGATCAAATTCCTTTCTCTCTTTCTTGGTGACTCAAACAACTAGTTAAATCTTTTTTTAATCCCTAATTAAACCTAAGGCTAATACACACTTTATGAATCCACTTTCTTTTATCCATTCATAAATAGAATCAGACCCTTCCGACGTTGCCAAATGCTTTCCATATTTTGCATGGTAACTGACGTTTGGTAGTCGTTTTTCTTACTTTTAGGACTTTAGGTTATGCATTTACAATTTTCATATTTTTTATATTTTTTCTTAAAAATATGAGGAAAAACTGTAATTTTTACTTAATTTTACATGTGATGTTCAGTTTCATTAACACGTTTTACCAATTTTACCCCACCCAGCACCCCTTTTCACTCCCCGGTCCCGTAAGTTTGTTTACTGATATTTTTAAAAAACGGAATATTTTGGATATGCACCACTTACATTTTATTTAGAAGAGTGTCTACAGTATGAAAGTATCGATAATTTTTAAAAACCCTTATAATAGCAGAAAACCGTATTAAACAATTACCGTTATTACATAACAAAACCATACAATTTTTATTAAGTGAGGGCCTTTTTAGATTCCAAAATGAGAAAAGTTATATAATGCTTCTAGGTAGGTGATTTTCGATGTAAAAATATTGTCAAAACAGTATAATAGAGTGAGGAAAAATACATATCACACTAGTGTTGCAAAGTAAATATCACCCTAGTGTTGCAAAGTTCTCAATTGTTTTTATTTTTTCTGAACAGACAAACTTTAATTTTTTTTTTGGTGAATAATTTGTGGTCGTAGGAAAAATAGTGTACACTACTCGTGTGAAAATGACTTTCTTACACTCGGGGGTTTGTCGCACTCGGCTAACGCCTAGTGCTACAATATTCCCACTCGTGTGAAATTAGTCATTTTCCACACTTGTAATGTAATATACTATAAAACAT
>JACEGR010009307.1:0-27814 GCA_014170235.1 Listronotus bonariensis
AATGTATGTAATTAACATTTTTTAATCAACTGGTTCAAAAAGTTTTCGATTTAAAGTGGACTGTATTTTTTGTTAATAAATTTAATTATGACTAATTAAATATAAATTAAGAGAAGGAAAAACGACGATTAGTGGTCCAAGTCTTACCTTATTGGTCTGGATCCAGCTAATGATAGCTTGTATGGCACGACGCGGTACCCGGGTACGAGATAGCCTTAGGCGACGCACTTTGGCCCTTTACAGCTTCGAAATCGTACTGATTTGTATTCAATTTTGGCGAGCCCATAAAACCTACTATAGACTCGGACCAAGCTAAAAAGCGCGCAAACAAATAACCGTAGAAAAAATTGAAAACTAAAAGAAAAATCCCTTTTGCAATTTAATTATTATTTACGACATAATTATAATTAATACTTATATTATAAAAATAAAATTAGAACAAAAGAAATATATATTAAGTAAACAAAAAATATGCGTGTACGGAACATTCCGCCCACCAAAATTAAGAATTAATTTTCCTAATCAACTTATAGGA
This sequence comes from Listronotus bonariensis, assembly GCA_014170235.1. Classification (NCBI taxonomy): domain Eukaryota; kingdom Metazoa; phylum Arthropoda; class Insecta; order Coleoptera; family Curculionidae; genus Listronotus; species Listronotus bonariensis. The sequence goes on from JACEGR010009307.1 coordinate 536, forward strand.
AGGGGGCAACAGTTTTACTACTGGCCTCTGATAGGAACCATGAGCGGTCCTTACAGTACAGACACGACAAATGCCATCTTTACCCTTGTGCACCTCAGTAACTCTATGCTAAATTCCAATGCAATGGAGATGTATTTTCATCTTTTATTAAAACTAGCATACCTACGTTAACAGGAGGTGCGGAGATGGTCCATTTGGAACGTTGTTGTAGGTTGTGTAAGTATTCTTGGTGCCAGCGCTTCCAAAAATCTTGTGACAACCTTTGGATTAATTGCCAACGATTAAGGCGGTTAATATTTAACGTAGTTAAGTCTGAAGTCGGGACCGCTGTAAGAGGTTCAAGGGTTAAAAAATGCCCTGGTGTCAGAGCTGAAAGATCAGCTGGATCTGAACTGACACTACAAAGCGGTCTCGAGTTCAGAATTGACTCAATTTGAACGAATACAGTGGATAACTCCTCATAAGTGAGTATTTGTTTACCAATAACGCGAAATAAGTGGGTCTTTACTGATTTGACTGCCGCCTCCCCACAAACCACCAAAATGAGGACTGGCGGGGGATTAAATGACCACGAGATTTTCTCTCTTTCAGCAAGCTGCTCTCATAAGTTTTAGTAACTCACGGTTTGCACCCACGAAATTTGTACCCTGATCGCTAAATAGATTACTGCAACGACCACGGCGTCCAATGAAACGTCGAAGAGCAGCAAGAAAACAATCGGTGGTTAAGTCTGATGCCAGCTCAAGGTGTACAGCCTTAGTGACAAAACAAATAAATAGGCAGAGATATGCCTTTTGACTCTTTTGAACCTCGTCGTTTAGACATGGGTTATAAAAAATGGTCCCGCCATATCAACACCAGTAAAACTAAATGGTTTTACTTGTTTGACCCGAGAAGCAGGGAGGTCTCCCATATAGGGTTCGATGGTTTTAGGATTTAGCCTAAAGCATTTAACACATTTCGAAAGAACGGATCTAATAGCCCGCTTAGGGGATAAAATCCAGAATTGCTGACTTATTAGAAAATGTAAAGTTTGCAAACCTGGGTGAAAGTTTAGATTATGATATTCCTGTATTAGGAGATTAGTTAGACGATGAACACGGGGTAAAAGAAGAGAGGAAATTTTTGGTCATAATTTAAAAGGGAATTATTTAAACGCCCACCTACTCTAAGAACACCGTCTTTGTCCAGAAACGGAGAAAGCCTTCTAAAAGGTTTGGATAATAATTTATTTCCCTGAATATTTTTAATTTCCTCAGAAAATATTTGGATTTGTACCTGTTTAACAAGAAAAATTAGAGATGCATATAGTTCTATCTCTACAAAAAGCCTGAAAAAGTCTCTTTCTTGTTCATTCGATTTATAAATCTTAAAACATAAGCGATAATTCGCTTTATTTTCGAAAGTGATGAATATTTGTTTAACAAGTACAAGGGAAAGTCAGAATCTACATTAACAAATAATGCAGTCTTTCTTTCTTCCCTTTTAACTAAAGTTGCATTTTCCTGAATTTGCTCAATTATAGGCCAATTTGCCGAATCAGAGTTTAACCACTCAGGCCCCGCCCACCATAGCCTATGGTGAACTAAATCGAGGGGAAATAATCCTCTACAGGCACAATCCGCCGGATTATCAGAAGAAGGAACGTACCTCCATATACTTGGAGAAGTATTTTCCTGAATATGACTAACTCGATTAGCTACAAAGCATTGCCATCGATGAGGCGAGGATTTAATCCATGACAGAGTAACCATAGAATCACACCAGGCAAATACACTAAATGAAATATTCGAATATAACTTGAGGACATAATTAATCAAATCTGACAATAAAACAGCACCACAGAGTTCCAGCCGAGGTAGTGAGACCTTTTTAAAGGAGCCACCTTGGATTTCGCTACAACCAAATTGACATTAACTGTATTATTATTGCTATTTACAGTGCGAATATAAATCACAGCCGAGTACCCTTTTTCACTGGCATCGGAAAATCCGTGAAGTTGAAATGATGAATTTGATTTATTGAATATTTGTCTAGGTATAAGAATTGACGATAATGAAGGTAGCTGAGATTTATAAGTCAACCATTTTGAGCTAATAGTCGTAGGTGGAACCGAATCCCAATCTAAACCTGTAGCCCATAGCTGTTGAATTAGGTGCTTAGTAAAAAGGTTACAGGGCTAAGAAAACCCAAAGGATCATAAATCCTTGCCAGTTCTGAAAGAAGCACACGCTTAGAGCAAGAAGAATCTTTGGCTTCAACGTGAAATGAAAACGAGTCTGATGATGGTTGCCACTGAAGACCTAGAACCTTGATAAAGGAATTATTTTCCTTATCCAGAGAAAAAGGCTTCATTAGACAAGAACTTTCGGGGAGATTATCTAATAAACTTGGTTCATTTGATGCCCACTTACGAAGCTCAAAACCACCTTTAAGAGCAACTGAATGAGTTCTTGCTGAAGAACTTTAGCCTCATCAATTGAGTCACAAGTAGAAAGAATATCATCGACAAAAATTTGAGAAGATAGCACTTTTGACGCCAAAGGATAAGGTGAGCCTTCATCTAAAATTAACTGTTGAATGGTACGAAAGAGCAAGATATGGTGCAGAAGACACCCCATATGTTACAGTGTTAAGAATATATTCTTGTAAGGGATCTTTGGGCGAAAAGCGCCAAAATATTTTTTGATATTTTCGATCTTCGGGCTTAACAAGAATTTGCCGATACATCTGTTTGATGTCAGCGGTTAGTACATAGGTATATAGGCGAAAATTAAGCAAAATGCTAACAATATCCTTTTGAAGTTTAGGGCCTATTAAAAGAAGTTCATTAAGAGACGGAGCATTTAAAACTTTGGCCCCTGCGTCAAAGACGACCCTTAGTTTAGTGGTGCTACTTTCAGGGCGAAGAACAGCGTGATGAGGAATATAATATTCTTTTAAATTTAAATCAGTATGTGACAAAATAGACATATGACCACTATCAATGTAGTCTTTCATAAAGTCCCTATATGAATTGTAAAGCTCAGGATTTTGAGTTAGGCGGCGTTCTAAATTGAAAAACCGTCTTTGAGCCACAAAACGAGTGTCAGCACACTCAGAAGCCACATCCTTAAAAGGAAGAGGAACTACATATCTTCCTGATTCGGTGCGATAATGAGATTGGGTGAAAATTTCCTCACACCTTGAATCATCAGGAGATAATTTTAACTTGGAAGGAGGTTCTTCACATTCCCAAAATTTTTTAATAATCTGATCAAGAGGAAAATCAGTTGTACAACACAATGACGTAATAGAATGTGAAGGAGATGATACTTTACCGGTCAGTACCCAACCAAACATTGTTTCAATAGCAATCGGCTGATTGGACGACCCGAATTTTTTACCACTTTGAAGACATACTGAAAATATCTCTGCCCCGAGGAGCATATCAATTTCTCCAGGGGTGTTAAAATGTTTATCAGCTAATTTTAAATTGAGGATGTGAGACCAGTCATCTACCTCAAAAGAATAATTGGGCATGGAATTGCATATTTTGGGAATAATATAAGCTTCGATCTGAAAACTGGGATTTACTTGACCTTCTGGACGAATGAGACAATCGACATATCCTGAAATATTCGAAGGAGTTACTCCGAGTCCATTAATTGATAAATTAGAATTTATTTTTGATAGACCTAGACGTTTAAAACACTTCGAACTAATGAAATTACTTTGGCTTCCACTATCAAGAATAGCTCTGATAGTTTGAACCATGCCACGACAATCAATAATATCAACTCTAATAGTAGATAAAAGAACGGTGGCGGGAGCCGAAGTCAAAGCAGAAAAACCGACCAGAACATTTTGAGGTCGCTGAGCTGGGTTATTTTCATTATTTGAAGTATGGTTATCACTATTTAATTGAAAATGAAGCAAACTGTGATGTCTTAATCGACATTTTTTACAAGTATAGGTAGAATCACATTTTACTGTAGAATGGGATGATTTAAGGCAATTAACACAAAGTTTGTTTTGTTTAGCAATTGTAAATCTTTCATTTGGAGTTTTATTTAAAAATGTAGCACATGAAGTTATAAAGTGATTAGCATTGCACAAAGAACATTTATTAGAATTTGAAATCAAACTAGTAAAAGTTTTTTTGTTTATGTTTGTAAGGTGGCTTTTCAGCCAATACAGAATTTGTAGTTAATGCTATTGAATCAAATGCTATACATTGTTTTAGAAGAAAGTCTTTTAGCAATTTGAAAGTAGGCATTTCAATGCAACTATATTCTAGCTCAAACCTTTGTACAGTATCAGAATCAAGTTTTTGTAAAAGAAGATTGAACATGATAAAATCCCATTCTTCAGTAGGAAATTTTAAGTTAGTTAATGCATCTAGGTTTTCACAAAATGTATCTAATAATTGCCTAAGAAGCTGTGAAGAATTATTATGAAGTTTTTCTAAGTTATAAATTGTCTGCCAATAATGAGTTGCCAATAAACGTTTATTTTGAAATCTTTTTATTAAAGTTTCCAAAGCTATGGGATAATTTGTCTCAGTTACTGGAAGACCACTAATAATTGCTAAAACATTATCAGAAAGACATGTAAGTAAGTATTGAAACTTTTCTATATTAGTTAAAGTGTCATTTTTATCAATAAGATTTATAAACAAATCATAAAATGTAGGCCAAGTTTTAAAATCTCCATTAAAAACTGGCAATTTTATTTTAGGTAATTTAACACTAGGTGCTTGAACTCGAGATTGATCTGCAGTATCAGTATCATGAGGTTTTTCAAAAAGAGTAGAAAAAATGGTTAAAACTTCATAATAATACCCATCGAAAGTACTTCTTACAGTGTCCTCGGCTTCTAAATCTGCACCCTCTGTAGTAGAGATTGCTTCAATGACAGCCAAATGATATTTGTCAAAAGATTTATAGGCAGCTTCTAGGCCCAAATAGCGCATTTTAAAAGAAAGATGATGAGATTCATCTCTAAGTGCCGATTTGGCTAAAGTATGTAATTCTAGAATGCGATTGGCATATACATCTCGATTAGCTTTTAATTTTTAATTTTGTCAGTCATTATAAAAAATATTTAAGAATATAAATGAAAAATTTGATTTTTTTTATTACACTATTAAAAGGTGACAAGTTACTTCTTATTAAAGTACGAAAAATAAGAAAATTATTTTTTATTAAAATATTAAGAGAAAATTATTTTTAAGTTGCCTAAACTCAAAACGCTACCAAAAATTGGTAAAAATAAATAATTTTATTAAAATTACAATAATTCAATTAATAATAATTATTTTAAATGAAATTAATTAAATAAACCTAAATTTGCATTAATAAAAATTAATGTGACACGGATAAAGATAGCATAGTAGGCCTACCCAGCAAACAACCATCGACTATAAAAAAACGTTGGTATGTTTCAGATCAAAAAGGTGAGATTATTTTTAATAAAAATACCTGAATTAAATTTATTTTATCTGTAAAAATTACAATTATTTTATAATATTAAACAGCAAAAGGGTTTAAATAACAAAATCCGTAGAAGAAGGATCATTAAATGTATGTAATTAACATTTTTTAATTAACTGGTTCAAAAAGTTTTCGATTTAAAGTGGACTGTATTTTTGTTAATAAATTTAATTATTAATTAATTAAATTAAGAGAAGGAAAAACGACGATTAGTGGTCCAAGTCTTACCTTATTGGTCTGGATCCAGCTAATGATAACTTGTATGGCACGACGCGGTACCCGGGTACGAGATAGCCTTAGGCGACGCACTGGCCCTTTACAGCTTCGAAATCGTACTGATTTGTATTCAATTTTGGCGAGCCCATAAACCTACTATAGACTCGGACCAAGCTAAAAAAGCGCGGCAAACAAATAACCGTAGAAAAATTGAAAACTAAAAGAAAATCCCTTTTGCAATTTAATTATTATTTACGACATAATTATAATTAATACTTATATTATAAAAATAAAATTAGAACAAAAAGAAATATATATTAAGTAAACAAAAAAATATGCGTGTACGGAACATAATACAAATTTTATCTTTAAGTTACCAGTCTTTAAAACTTTACTACATCGCCGTAATTAAAATAAGCTAAACGAATAAATAATAAATAGAAAGCCATTAAAACTTTTGTTGCAAAACATTTTACATAAAAGAGAAATTGCTGCTTTTGATCTTTCTATCCAAAATCCAGTAACAGGTGCACAACTGTGGTAACTATTTTAAAATAAATTATACTTATTGTTATAATATTTGGAATAATTAAAATTTATTTAAATTAAAATGAGTTAAACAGTTTTTGTAATAGGATTGGCTTCTTATAGTTGTTTAAACTTTTCCTGGGAACATTGCCTCTGATATAAGTTCTTGTTTATTCTTTAGAATTTTATTTAATTTCTGGATGTATGCTTAGTTGTTCTAATAACAACCTTCTCTAAAGAAGGTTTATAAGCAAAAGTTTTTTTTTTAATTTAGCTATTAATAAGGTTTGGTTATTATTTGCATTGCCTGGACTTTTAGTAAAACTGCCTACTGATAAATACATTAGATTCATTACCTGTTCTCAAAAGCACATTGTTAACTACTGCCTAAAAATCTTTAAAATTGCCTTTTAAAAAGTTTATTGTCAGTTGTTTTACAAGATCTAATTTTCAAAAAAAAAAAATCACAGTACATTTATAACGACACTACTTTTTTAAGGGATTTTTCAATCACTCAAAGGTCTTAACTTTAACAGTCAGTACTGTAGCTCATGAGTTTTTTTGATAAATTTTATTAAATGCTATGGCAAAAGCATTCAATTTTTGAAAACATGTTGTCTATTATATATTGCAATTAAAACTTAGTGGTTAAATTAAGGTAGGCATCTACGATAATGATCTTTTCCATGACATTTTTGCGTCGTAAGTCAAACATTTCAAGTTTCACTGTTGAAACACTCCTAATATTCGTAAAATATTGCAAAAATATTATAAAATAATATTGTAAAAATTGAGCATAAAACAAATATCCTATGAAATAAAATATTTACAACATTTTTATTTCATCGTGGATTTCTACCTAAAAGGGATAATATATATATACCGATATAAAACCAAACCATCGATCATACACAAAGCAAGCACTAAATCCCTTCTACCAATTTGTTATGTACTCCCCTAAAATTTACTGCTGCAACGAATGCGCTAATTTCAGTTAGGGGCTTCCTCCGGAACACCGCTTTCGCCTTTCGTTCGACGACGATGCGAGCAACACACATCCCACCACAAATATTTACTATGCTTTCAATTCCCTATGGTCGGCCAGTTGCTTTCCACACCATCAAAATATACCGAACGGTTCAAGTTTAGTAATAGGAAAGGACTTTGGGTACTAACTGTATGGTATTCTTTTTAATTTATTTTGAATGTATTTTAACTTTATTTTTTTGTGTTTTTTTGTTTACTTTTAACTTGGTTTTATTATGTTCTTTATTATATTTTACTTTTGTGATAACTGATCGTTTTTAATAATAAAAGAAAAAATAATATATTTGACACTTAGCTAGAGTACTTTCAATACCACAAAACCTAAAACTTTGCATAAAAATATTAACATTCAAGCTTCAAAGCTTAAGAAATCTTAGAAATGTGTTAATAATTTTAAAACATTAAAGTAAAATAGGTTAAAGAATATCAGTATTAAATTAAGTATTACTTCGTTTTATTAAAAATATATCACAGAAGTCACAGCACAAAACTTTACTTTTTGCATTACTTTTAACCAATTATTCATGACAAGGGAAGAGCATTTATGTAAGTTGCATATTTTAAGATTTTTGCTTCTTTTATACAAAAAATATGTTTTTGCATGTTTTTTAAAGAGCTAACATTAAATGCATATTTTACACAAAAATATTCACCAAGATCAGTTATGTTCCTCGGAAAGACGCTTAGAACATACCACCAAATGTTTCACTTCCCCCTTAATTAATAAAAACAAAATGGGGAACCATTGTTGAAAGTGGGACTTTTTAGTGACATGTAGTAATTACTTGTTGTCTGATAAAAATGTACTTAATTGTCTGATAAAAATTGCAAAGCACTTCTTGATGCAAAACATTTAATATAAAATAAATTGCTGCCTTAACAACTAGCACTTCTTCAGAGCAATTATACTTGTGTTTTGGATGTTATTTCAAAGTTGATCCTAGTAGAATCAATCAATTGCACATCTGTTGATAGTGTTAGTGGTACTATTTAAAAAACCATTAATGTATTAGAGAAAAATAAAGGATTTTTTTTAATGAAAAGTAGCTAAAATTATCTCTTGTGACTTTATAAAAAATTTAATGTAGGTACAAGTTCACTAGGTAGTTTAAAAATATGCCACATTTACTTCTGTTGATGTAGAACGAAGCGTCTGTATTTACAAATATATATACGCAGACCGAAGACTTTAGTATTTAGTAGAAAATTTTAAAACACTTTTAATGGTTTACTGTTTTTTAAAGTTATTAATTATTATTTCCTATATTTAGTTTATTATTTTTATTAATAACATTTTGGTATTATAATGTTGAACTTTTTTTAATATATTACTACTACTAATACATTTTTATTACCTACTTGTTTTATTTTTAAAGAAAAATACATGCATTTTATTATATATTTTATGCATCTCTTGGTAATAATGCTTGCATATATAGGCGCATATTTACTTACTTTTTTTGGGTATATTTGCTCATATCTATTCATGACACAGGTACTTTCCTTGCAATTGCAAATTTAAACGTTTTAAGTGATTTACGACCAAGAAATTTAAGTAATTTATTGCTTATTTAAATAAAACATGTTACCATATCAATTGACTATATGCACAAAACAAAATGCAACAAGTGTCAGGGGAAGATATTTATTATTAAAGAATGGTGGATCCATTTAATAAAGCAAGAAATCTCATAATTTCCAGTTAACGTCGCAGATGAAGATGAACGCTGGCTTATTAGAAACAAAAACCCTTTCCGCGGGAACAATAACTTTCTTTCCTACGTAATTAAGACAAGTTTCGAGAGCGCCAACAATGGCAGAAGGGTTGGATGGCAAGGGCGTCTTGCTGCTTAACATCATTCCCGTCAAATAGAAATGATTTATTGCGATCTAAATAATCGCATCTGTTATAGTTTTAAAATTGATACATTTCCAATTTATCTCATTTGCCTTTTAAAAAATAAAAGCGGTATTCCGATTCCTGTAAGAGTTTGGGGTTAGTTATCGATTCGAGACGGCGCTTCAGAGATTACGTGACTGCAAAATTAAGAATTGCATTTGAAAATTTTAAGCTTATTAATGGTAACAGGCATTACCTTTCCCAAGATACCCGTAAGCTACCCCGTGATGCTCTTGTGTGGTCTCAATTTAATCATTGTAGTGCTGCATATGTACCCTGCTTGGATGGGGGTTTGAACGTAATAGAAGACAAATATTCAAACCTCATGCTTAAGATTAATATGCGGGGTCAGACGTAGAAACCATCTCTCCATATCTAGCTGTGGCGGGATGGCTCAACATGTTTAATAGGTTTAGGCTCCATATAACAACATTTTATTTTAAATTAATCAAACTTAAATTACCTTTATATTTATACAACAAAATAAGATTTAGAACAGATGTTCATAATTTAAACCTTCGGAGAGGGCATCATTTTTGACCATACCACAACATCGTAAGGAGATGTTTAAAAGATCATTTTCCTACAATATAGCCTACTACATTAATTCTTTAGAGAATTTTAATATTAATTTGTCCGTTATTACATTTAAAAACCAGTTAAAACAAAAGCTCTTTAGTTTACAGTAGCATTGGTTTGTGCAGGTTCTCCTTCTCTCTCTACTATTTACCCCTTTTCTTATCCCTTTTCCTTTTCCTTAGCATCCCAAACAAATTTTTGTTAGCATTGTTTAGCGCAATATATTTTTATTTAGTTTTAGTTAGATTATAAATTATTCTTTTATTTCAAGGCCTGAACAGTATCTGGTCTTTCCAGATGTCTGCATCATTACTTAAGGCCTATTGTTAACCATGTTTATGTAATTTTCTTTCCTACTGTACATGCCTCATACTCTGTAATATGGTTAAAACAATAAATGTATTATTATCCTTTAAAAGATCCAACACGACGTATCCCATGGCTCCGACCCCATAGGGGCGTCGTGCGGAAGGCCATCCATATCGAAGACCACTCCTCGCGTCCGCTCGGTCAGTGATCTTCGGCCAAATTCATTTGCCTCAGTAGACGAAGGGATCCAAGGACAACAGATTTCTGCATCTTCATCACCAGTTGTTCGGATGTATTTTCACATGCTGGAATGTACCTCATTTCCCTTAATATGTTATTCTTCATGCCTCCCAAAACGCCAATTATCAGGACAACCAATCGCACGGTATACTCCGGATAGAGCCTCCGAAGTTCGCCAAGAAGATCTTGATATTTGGCTCGTTTCTCCCGTTCTTTTATATCGATGTTAGTTTCCGCTGGGGCGGAGAACTCTATTACATACATGGTGTGGTTTGTCTTATCAAGGAGAACGATGTCGGGTTTATTCGCTTGAATTTGATGCGTTGTTGGGAACGCGTAGTTCCAGTATATGCGACAGTTGTCATTTTCCACTACTGCCTCAATGTCTCCGGGAGCAAACGGCAGTATTGCTGTTTCATCGATGCCGTAGTAATGCCTTAGGTGATAGTAAGAGTACCCGAAGAGCGTCATTATGCCGATGGATGTAGCTATTGACAGCATGCACTGGACAAGCTGACAATAAATGCATAAGGGTTTCGGGTTGCTGTCGACAGGCTCGACATGCGGTGTCAAGAACGTTGGAAAGTGGCTTCGGTACACCAATGTGTTTATCACCCCATCTTGACATGCTAGTAAGAATCCTTCGGTCTCAGACTTAAGCTCGGCGGATTTCAAAAACCCAAACGTAAGCTTTCGAGATAGATCGAGTCTATTGATGTTTCTGTAAAAGACTCCGTTGCTGCGGCTTCATTTGATTGTGATCTGTTGAGAGCAATCAGTTGTTCAGCTGCTTTTAACTGCTGCTGTTGCAGCTCTGACTCATGTCTTGTAAGTGATTGGTCGTCATTGGGATCTATATTCAAATCTGGGCAGCAATTTCTCTAGATGGCCCAACTTCAGCTGCCTTGAACAGAAATTGCCGTGTATCCGCTGATACATTGTTAATTACGCTATCCACTCGGATATGTATAAGCTATGCAGCTAAACAAAGAGACAAATAACGTAGGATTCTAACCACTAAACCCAATTTTTTTTTTTTGCCAGTGGCGCCATCTACACAATTATTAACAAAGTAGTATTTACCGCGAGAATTTAAATTAATTTTATTGAAAAGTATTCCACAGAGTGTTTCAACTCTATTTACACAGAAACTTCTGTGTCCCTGTACAAAGCTAGAGAAAAAAGCTTCCTAAAAAAAATACGTTTTTGTAACGCGCTAATTTTATTGACAGTATTGGTAAATATACTAAGTGTCTCAAAAGCAGAATTTTTATTCTCAAGTAAGTGTTTTTTAAATGGAACGCCCTGAATGATTTGACCAGTTCAGACTTGCTATTAAATTCTTCATTAAAAATGCACTATACGTAAATTCTTTAGGATTTTAGAATAAGTCAACAATAAGTATCTAAAATATTAAATAATTAATTTCATGTTATCACGATTACCTGCCACTCCAAACTATTTTTAATTATTTAGAGCGGATATACTATTTTTTACTTTACTTATTACCTTTAATAATTATATCGACATGCTAGTGATATAGTAAAGATCAGCAATACAATTAAATATGTCATGATTTGTAAAAATACAGTAAGTTCCACTTAAAAACTTATTAAATAGTAAAACACATTTTTTAACACCTTGTACAAGTACCTATACTGTCAATAATAAAATAAATATATTTTCCAAACAAAAACATTTTTTATTTTAAAGCTTTTTTTTTTATTAGGTATAGGGGTGAAGTTATTTTGTGTGATGAATAGAGTTGGGACCACTCAGTATCTTCTGGTTAGTTAAGTACTATACACTAGAAAACTTAAGTTTTCAATTTTGAGTTACTTAAAGAGATAGGGTTAAACGTAAACATGTTGATATCGTAATAGAAATATAACTATTCTTCTGAATGACCAATTTTTTAGTTAATGAAGAGTGCATATCTGTTAAAGTATCAATGAAATTGTATGTGTTTTGCATAATTTCTTTAAGTAACTTTAAATTTACAAATTTAAAGTTATTAAGTTATAAGGGATGAAAGGAAATAAAGGATAAAAAGAAAGTCCGGGTTATCTATAGACTGTCAACGGATGGGGTTTACAAGAGGACAAACGGATAAAAAAAAATCATTTTTAGAAAAGATTTTTCCAAAGAAAATTTTTGCTTGTATACAAAATGTGATTCACGAAGAGACAATGTTGATTTTGTATACAGGATACAAAAACTTAAAAAACATTATTTTTTCCAAGAGTAAACTACCTTTATTTTTTCATTTTTAGGCAAAATGTCGTTTAGAAAATTTATAAAGAATAGCATTTTAAATTACTTTATTTATTTTACAAAAGCTTTATGAAATTGATTTTGCTGTTATCAAAAGTGAATTATTTTAAATTTTTATAATAAAATAGACTAAAAAACTGTCATAACTTGCTTTTTAAATACCCGCCTCCCCACAAATTCATATACAACACAAGTTTCCAACTGTAAATGAATGTGATCAAGGCATTTTCGCCAAATTATGGAGGAAATGTTATATTATTTTTTTATTGATAATAACTTTATTCTAAAGAAATTTTCCAAATAACATTTTACCTAAAAATTAAAAAAAAGTGTTTACTCTTAGAGAAAAATCATGCTTTTCAAGTTTTCGCGCACCCTGTATACAAAATCACAAGCAGAAATTTTTATTAAGAATAATTTTTTGCCGAAAAACAAATTTTTTATCTATTTGTCCTATTGTAAACCTCATCCGTGGACAGTCTGTATAATGTATGGAAAAATATTTCAGCCCCTATATTATTTTTATTTATCAAACAAATAAAAAGCCAAATAAAATTTTATTTTTATATTTTATTACATACTAATCACATTACGTAGTTATCTACTACACAAGAACACCTTAATTGACTTACGTGTTGCAAAGTATTGCTTTGGGAGATTTGTGGTTCAGGAACATTTACATTTATGTACATTAGATGGGCCAGGTAATGGTACATTAACTAAAAGCAAATACATTTTAATTGCATAATCATTTTACAAATATGTATTAGGTATAAATATACAGGGTGGCCATTTGATAATGAAAACAATTTTGGGCACTCGTGTCATTTAAGGAAAAACGCTCGGACACATCAATTTTTAATTTTAAAGGGAACATTTTTTGCCCCTTTTACCACCCCCATCTGCAACCCTCTAGCAGGGGTGGCACCTGCCCCCCATAGCCAGAATGATTATTATTTTATTTTGAACATTATATAACTCTTTATCATATCCCCTTAGTTTAAAGTAGCTTGCTCTTACAAGTAATTTAATATTATACATTAAAAAAATTAAAATCAAAATTTTGACACGGTGTCATATCAACGGGAAAAATAGCAGAAACTTTAAACTTGCCAGTGGTAATTGGGGTCGAGACACCTTCCAAAATCAGGTGTCGCTCGATACCTCTTTCTACTTAAGGTTTGGGGGTGAGTCTCATTTCTGCTAGAGGGTTGCAGTTCAGGAGGGAAAAGTGGCAAAGAAATGTTTCTCTCTAAAATCAAAAATTGCCATGCATGTCCAAACGTTTTTCCTTAAATGACCTGGAGTGTCAAAATAAGCTCTGTTTCGTTTTTAAATGGCCACTCTGTTTATAATTTTATTATAGCAAGATTTCACTTGAAAAATGTATACAAAAAAATATAAAAATAAATAAAATAGTTCTGGTTTAACTTATGTGCCATAGTTAAATGATAATTGTTTCTGCTACGATCTGCAGTTCTAAGCAAATCTTAGTTTTCTTATATAGCAAAAAAATAATTATTAGTAAAACAAAAAATGATAAAAATTACTTATATGTAAGTATAATTATTATTGATATTATTATATTATATACATTGCATTTTAGATATTAAATTAAAGGCTTCTTTTAGGATAATGGTTTATAAGTGCATATTTTTAAAATGCCCAGAGAGCCTTAACTGGAATATTTATTAAAATATAGACAGTGAAAGTACATTTAAAAGAGAGCATGTTTTAAGTAATATCTTAAAAACAGTGTCTCTGTAAGGAATTCATATATGTATGCCACTAGATTCTATGTAATATGGCGACTTTCTATAAAAAAGTTACACACTATTGCAAAAACCACATTCTCTATCTTTTAAAAAGCTACATTTCGTACATTCATAAATTATGGAATTAATATGTCCTTAAACAATATCACTTGGTGTTTTTATTTTTAAATTTTCATTTAATTTAATTTTTTTATTAAATATACGATTTTTTATACTATTTATAAATTACTTTAAAAAGGTACAGGGTGTCCGTATTTCGTGCAACTGCCGGGTATCATGGTTATTATCAGAGATAAAAACTTGCGGTTTTCCGCAAACTGTTGCTACTAAAACGAAAGATGACACTAAAATATTTTTATGACGTTCTTTGTTTCTGATATACAGTGCAAAATTTTTGTAGTGTAGTTAGATTTTTTTATTTATTTTTCGGATATGAACCAAACATATGAATTTTCTTATGGAACACCCTGCATTTTTTTATTTATTAAACTATAGCAAAACAAGATTTTTAAAGACATATATAATAACTAATAGTTATTATATTTTTTAGAACCTTATTTAATGTTTATAATTTTTAAAATATTATATGAACCTATATTCTAAACGTCCTATTTTTGAATCTATATTTTATTTACGAAAAACAATGTTTTTAACAATAACTTTTTTACCAATACAGACATTTTTTAAAAAATTAAAAGACCTCTTCTATGCATTAAAGGACATTTTTTGACGTACAAAACAAAAACATTTTTTTGTTCGTATCGCTCCTAAAAGATTTACTGAACATTAGTTATTTGATGTATTTCAATCCTTAAAAGACCTGTCTTATATTTCTTTAAAATATCCAAACTAGTTTAAAAGTTATTATTAAAAAACAACATTTTTCTAACAGCCTTTTATTCCATAAGTAGGACCTTTAGATCATATCGCTTTTTTTCGCCTTTTGGGGTCTTTTGACCTAGGTCCGACTACCACCCCCTAGGTGGTGCGCTGCAGCATAGAGGCTTATTTTGCCTTGACCCTACTCGTTACCAATCACAAGCCATTTATTTCATAACTTGAATTGTTACTGCTTGGTCCTTTCGTTGACCCCAGAGTATAATATGTAGAATTAATCCAAATAAGCGTCCTAAGTCTACTAACTGTATCTCGATTGGATGAATATTTAAAATATTAACAAAAAATTATTTAAAAAATAATCCAGTATCTGTAATAAATCAAACATATGCTGTATTATGAAACACCCTGTATATTTTTCAATTATTAAATTTTCTGTCTGATTAAAGATTTTTAAAAATACGTATATACAGGGTGTAATTTAAATTATGGCCAAAAATACAAATTATGATTTCTTAGCCCAATTTAAAAGAAAAGTTAATCTTAACACATGTCCTAAACCTCTTAACTTTTGAGCTACAGGGTGTTAAAGTTTTTAGAAACAATCGTATTTTTATTGTAATTCTAAAACTGTTCGTTATATTTTCATGAAATTTGGCACGCACTTACTTAGCACCAATACGACCATTTTAATGTTAAATAATTATAAATGTTTCTGCCAGTGGCGTCCGTATGGGATGAATACTAAAGAGTTTTAAAAAAAATAGGTTTCGCCATTGCTTTTCACAAAAATAAACACAATTTTTTTAATCCTCATTTATTTTAAAACAAATTTGAATCTCTGACTAGTTTAAAATAATTTCGCTATACCAAACATGCATTAATAACTGTTTTTTATTTATTTACGGAAAACGGTGCATCAGACACAAAAAGATTAGGAAGTCAGATTAATTGTAAAATAAATATAAATTTTAAAAATAAATTTTATTT
Organism: Listronotus bonariensis; assembly: GCA_014170235.1. NCBI lineage: Eukaryota > Metazoa > Arthropoda > Insecta > Coleoptera > Curculionidae > Listronotus > Listronotus bonariensis. The sequence continues at coordinate 16,705 of JACEGR010009307.1, forward strand.
TTTGAGAAAAAGCACTGGCGCATAATATATATATTTTTTTAAATCTTAAGTATACATCCCGTACGGATGCCACTGGTAAAAATAATTAAAAATCTTCCACACCAAAAATGCCCATGGTGTTTAGTGGTTGGGTGCCAAATTTCACAAAAATATCTTGGACAGTTTTAAAGGTATGTATAAAATATGATTTTTCCCTAAAACTTTAACACTCTGTAGCTAAAAAGTTAGGAGGCTTAAGACATATGTTAAAATAAACATTTCTTCCTAAAATATATTAAGGAATCCTATTATGTATTATTACCCATTAATTAAATTAGATCCTGTATATTGTTGCAACGTATTTTTTTTTTTTTTTTTGGCCAAATACATTACCGGGGGTGTGTTACTCAGATGTGGTGTAGCAAAAATCACCTAAGACTAATAAATTAAAAAATAAATTAAGCACCAAATAAAAATACTTTACTAGCAAATAACTTGTAGGATGGACATCTTCTTTCTACCCTTTATTTTTAAACTTGCAAATTTTAACCATAAAAACATTACATCCCATTTTACGTAAAAAAATTGGTTTATATTTTTTTCTCAATGTTAAGTGACCTAAATACATGTATACTATTTTATAATAGGTGGTCACAATATTACCTTATGATTATTTTACACTTTTAGACCCAAAATCAATGTTTTTAATTTTAAAATTAAATTTCTTATAGTAGGCATGATTTGGACTAACTAACTAAAGAATATAGTTAGCTCCAAGTTATAATTTATTACATTTTAAAACAACATCTAACTATTTTACCCCGCATAACATTCGTATTCACTTCTCGGTTCTTCTAAGTTTCTTTACTAAAAACTAAATAGATTGGATCAGCGCCATGGTGTTAATACTCAAAATAGTTTCCAAAGATCCATGATTTTAAATTACCATCCAATTTAAAAATAAATAGTAGAAAAATGTGTATGAAAGTTCAAAATTACTATCGATTTTTAAATCTAAAAGTTTCTATGAAATTTAATAATCTCTGCAGTCTAAACGACAGTTACAAAATAAAAACTGCCAAATTTTAACATTTGTGAAATATTTACATTTTTTTTCTTTTACACACGAAACGTATAGTTTTTTTGTCCTGTTATTTCATATTTTTAAAAGTCCGACAACACTACCTAGTAATTTCTATTAAAAAAAAAATATTGTTTATTTTTCTTATCGAGAGACAACTATTAGTGTCGACGTCTTTTATATTTTAAAACAGAAATTTTAATAAGCCAAAATATACAAATAATTTTGTAAAAATTTATTTTTACACTAGGTTAGAATTACAAAAAAAACACTTCTTTTAAAACCTTTATAATTAAAAAGTTTTCCATTTTACAAGAACTAACAAAGACGTAAAAGGCAAAATATTTCTTGGGAATTTCATAATAATATAAAATATTTAATATAAACCGCATGGCCCTCACTCCTGCCACCATTAGTCCAAACTCGAAAACCCCAAAGATAAGAATTTCAATTTTAGCAAGCCCGCATTAGGTTTGATCTGGGGACTAAATCATACGTTGTAACGTTCTGACCGCAGATCCGGGCCCGGACTTTGGGATTACAGGCCGAACCGGCTTAGACTGGATAACGCGAAGGCCTGTCGGTTGCCATATCTGGAGGGAATTAGGCAATTGTTTTCATTTCGAATAAAGTTAAAGACTTTGGTCTTTAGTAGTTTAGATGCGGTTTAGCAGTCAGTCAGAGGTAGAAAATATTGATCCTTTTACAGAACAAATTTTGTCCTAAACGTTAGATTATTATTTTTGAACGAAGATATCTACAGGTTGTTTCAAAATACTTTTAAGTTTAGAATTAAAAATGGACAAAGATAGAACTGCCCGAAACGTTGTGTGAATAATTAAAAATAAAGATAATGGAAGTCCGAAGTTCTGCCATTAAATCATTGTGTTTTAAAATGTTGTTTAAAAATGTTATAGCAGATTCTAAGCTAAAAACAAATGTAAAATATTTTATACATGGGTCTGGAAATGCACCCCAGGGGAATAGATGTCTAAAAGTAAGCATTACTCCAATAAATAATTGGAACTGCCCTTTCTATTAGTAGTTACATTTGAAAGGGCGCAATTAAATAAAACATTTACAATTTAGAAGAATAGGAAATCCCATGTAAATTTAAAATGGGTTAGTTAAAGGCTTCCCTGTACATGTTTTTTTTTAATCTTTGGACAAACCACGAAGACTACGAGTCTAAATACTAACGTACCGTGGGTGTCTTAAGCGAAGTAAGAGGGAGTTTGTTGACACGGGACTTAAATACTTGAAGATTTGGGGGGAAGGAAGGACCTCCGCGGGCAGCAGGTTCCACATTCTAGAAACACTAGGGATAAAAGAACAAACAAAGTGGGAAGTTCGGGGCTTGTCCAGTTGGACCGTATAGGGATGCATACGCGCGGAACTACGATTTTCTATGTTGGGAACCGTGAGTGGAGAAACTATACTGGACAATTCTTCAGAGCAGAAGCCATGGAAGTACCTATAAAAAGCGATAGATCCCCCACAGTCCGACAAAGGGCAAGAGAGGGAAGCCTTTCTGTAAGTGAAGGATCATTAATGAGACGAATAGCTCTTTTTGAATAGAATCCAGAATGCTTAGGGTTGTAGGGGAAGCCATGCCCCAGATATAAGAACAATACTCTAAGGGAGGTCGGATTTGGGACACATATAAAGTGTATAAATTAAAAGGGGAAAATACTTTTGGCCCGAAAGAGAAATCCAACCTCTTTTAAAGCTGCTGTGGCTATAGATACAATGTGTTTATGCCAGTTAAGGTTACTTTCAAATGTGATGCCCACAAGATTGGTGTCTTTGCTCTGTAAAACTTGGCCACTCATAAGTAGAGGATGAGTATTTGATTACTCTTTTCGCGACAAGGAACATGATTTGTGTTTTGGATGCATTAAAATGGACGAGATTTTTGGCGCCCCAATCCAATATTAAATTAAGATCCTGCGAAAGAGATATCTGCATCGTTCTGCGTTTGTTTTCCAAATCAGGTTTAGTGATGGGTTTAGGAACCTGAAAACTGGAGTGAACGGTACTATCGTCGGCGAAACTATGAATGGTATTAGTTGTGGACGAGAGAAGGTCGTTGATGTGAAGAAGAAACAATGTTGGTGCCAGAACTGAGCCCTAAGGCACTCCAGCATTAACTTGGTGAAAGCTTGAAGAATGGCCGTCCACAATAACTGATATACGTCGATCAGATAGATAACTAGAGAGCCAAGTACAGAGTTTAGTTGAAAGACCATAGGAGGGAAGTTTATTAAGAAGTGCGGCATGCCAGACCTGGTTAAAAGCTTTGGATATATCAAGAGCAACGATCTGGGACTTACCTAGAAACTCAAGAGACTTATTCTAGCAGTGTGATACGAAGGAAAGAATATTTGCTGTAAATCTTTTGTGGCGAAATACTATACTGCCTGTCGTGCAAAATTTTATGTTTTTCTAAATACCTAAGAATTTGTGAATTAATGAATTTTTCCATTACTTTACAAAGAACTAAGAAAATTAAATTGTTACATAAAAAATGTAAGAAAAGTATATTAAAGAGACAAATCTTACAAACTGTCTTTTCAAGTTTTCAAAAATTATAATAAGTACAATTATTTAATTAAATGTAATTGCAAAATTATCTAATTTTTGATTGAAGTAAAATTATGCACCTGTAAAATAAATATTGTCACTGACTTGAGGACAAATTTCAATAAATCAGTGACATTCAGTATTTGAAAGAAAATTATGTCATTATTCAATCGACAAAAAGTATCCATAATGAAGTGGCATTATGCAGGAAACAGTTTTAAAGCAATATCTGAAATGTTTTTAGTTTATTTTCCTACTAAGCCCATTCTGTTCATTTTAACTATAAAACGTTTTGTATTAAACAAAAAGAAAAAAACACTTATTTTTTTGGCTGTCCGTAAGATTTGGTTTTAACTGAACCAACAATTTCGTAATTTTGCAATTAGGTACATTTACCTAAATAATTCAAGATTCGCCCTTATATATTTTTTTAATTGGCACGAGGATTTGCTATATTGGTTTCTTTTTTCTGTAAAATGTTTATGGTACCTCGAAATTCATGTTCTTTGGTTTTGAAAAGATTTCATGCACAAGATGAAATGATCCTATCTACAATGGAATTCTTATGCTTTTGTTGCTTTTTTATTTAATATTATGTGGAAAAAACATTCTTCAAAATTATTTTTCCAATGTTGTAAAAAGGGTTTAGAATTGTAAGAAAAAGTTTTAGGTGTTATTATACAGTGTGGAATTTAATTAGAGATACGTTAAAATATTGACTAGCAAATTAAATTATAGTAGATTTGGCTTAATTTATTAATGTCTTGTCATTATTCTATAATTCTTATTTTTATGTGAATCATTTCTTTATGAGAAGTTTGTTGTAGTTTCTCCTCTTGGGTTAAAATTTTGTATTAACGAAATCAAATTCTGAGTGCTTCATACTTATTTCGTTAAATATTGATTAAATTAATTATTTTATTTACGATTAAATTTTACTTATGTACTTTCAAAATTATTCTTATAAATTTTAATTTTAGTTGATATATGCATTCAGAATACGTGGTTTTATAAATTTTTCTTTTTTTAATACTTAATACAAATACAAATTTTCTCGATCCACCTTTCCCATTCCATAATTCTCCTACTTTTTTACCAACCCTCGTACCTACACTTTCCGGCCGTACGCGAAGTACCATATACGTCACAGTACGACGGCGCTTGGAAGAAATTTATAAGGGAAAGGAGAGAAGAGACGAAATTCAACTGTGTACCGAATTGCACGCGCCCGCCATCCGGGTTTCCTATTTTCCACTTTCCAAACCAAAGGTGAGTCAAACCATTTTGATTTTCCTACATTTTATATTTTACTTAATTTACGATACTACAAAGCTGCTAGGCCGTGATTGTGATGTATATAATAATATGGTGAAGAGGTTTCAAGCGATAAACTTGTATCCAGTGCAACCCTATTAAAATACAGTCCACTAAAAAGGAGGCTAGATAATAATGTGTAATTAATTAAGGTGTAACTAAATAAAAGTCCAAAATTTATAAACACGTACTTTTGCAAAACGTTGTTATAATATAAATGGTGTCGTCTAAAGCTTTTGTTCACTACGAGGCGGCATAAATTTATTTACTTTATCCTTGACTACCTATAAAAATTAAATTATCTCTTATGCCGACCCTTTAGCGCAAAAAATAAAGGGGTTTGCGAATTTATTTTTATGAATTTGGATTTGCGTCACCGGCCAATTCCTTTCGCTTTTTTTTTCTATAAACGGACAATAAAAACGGGAAAGCTTTAACTTAGAACGCATCAACGTTTTTTTTATTACTACTTTTCGTGTCAGATTACAGAAAAAGAAAATTTTCTGGATCATTTTTGAGGTCACATTTTCAATTTATTTTTTTGAGTTTATAGAAGTGCCTTATTGGTTTAAAGCAAAAAAATGGTTTTAAGTTAAAATCCAAAATAAAAGATTTAATTTTAACGAGGATATTTAAAAAGACTTTATCTTTTGAATGAAACAAGATATCGAGATCGGGTAAATTGTATATAAGGGTGTCACTTTCCCTACTCTTTGACATAAAATTAATTTCGGTCACCCGGCCTACTGCCAAGGAAACATAAGCAACTTTTTTCTTCAAATGAAAGAAAAGTTATATACCCTGTTTTAAAGGCGTTTCGATTCTCTACTCATTATCGTTTTATTTTTAAAAATCGGTCCAGTCATTTTAGATTTACAAGCGTTTGAAGTTTAGGTCCAATTTGTACATACATTGGAGTTTTTCTTTTCTTTAATTTTTGTATTGGTTAAAATATCGAGATTGGGTAAAGTTGCAAAATAATGTCACTTAAGCTACTTTTTGGCATTAAAATCATTTTGGTTACGTGGTCTAGTTTCAAGGAGCAACTATTTTTTTTTCAATAGAAAGGAGGGTCATGTAGCACCTCCATTTAAAGGCTCTTGTATTCTTTACCTAACGCCAATTTGTTTTTAAAAATCGGCCCAGCCGATTTTGAAAAAAAAGTTGCTAAGACCCCCTTGGCACAAAGTCATATGACCGAAATTATTTTTGTGCCAAAGGGTAATCTTGTTTAGTTTAAGAAAAAAAATTCACTTAATTGCATATTTTTAGACCATTAAAGAAGCATTGCGGGTTTTTTTTTTTTAATTAGGTTTTATAATTTTTAAGTAGCAATTATGTAACAAAAATAATAAATACTTATTTAAATAAGGTTTATATCTAGTATAATAGTTTTTACTAAAATAAGTGTTTTTAAATCTTTTTGGTTAATTTGAAAATTTTACCACCCTGTATTTTAAAAGTTACGACGTTAAGGACATATTTATGTTTATATGAACTTTTCTTTTTATAAGCTAAGAAATCATACCCTGTATTTTTAAAAATCAATTAAATTACACCCTGTATATTGGCTAGAAAGCAGGCCATGAAAAACAGTACTTATGTTTTTCTCTAAACAATCCTAATATAACTTTTGTGTTTTATTGTCTCTCATAGCACAAAACCATTTAAAATTCTAATTAATTAACCTTATTAAGGGTATTTTTTTAAAAGTAAATTAATTTATTCTGTTGATGTTTTGCTCTAAAACTTTTTAATCGGATTTTATTCATGATAGTGAAAGTTTTAATGTAGGAGTTTATTTTACTTTTTAAGTGCATTTTAATAAAAGCTTGTAAAAGGAAATACTTATTTTTACTTTTTGGTTATAATCCATCGGTGTAATTTAATGTAACAAACGACAATTATTTTTACGTATGCAGGTCAAGCCTAAATTTAGTTTGCATATGTTTTTCATGGTCATCTTTAATTTACTTGCATATGAAAAATATTTGTCGTTTGTTACAATAAATTTAACGTATTAATAAAATCTGATTTAAAAGTTTTTGAGGCGAAACATCAACCGAATAAATTATTTTACTCTTTAAAAAAGTTTTTCTTTACTCTTATTTAATCTGGGGCAACGTCGCACGTTCTGTTAGTAGTTGTGTTTAGTTATTTCTCTTCAAAAACATTTAATTTAACGAAAAATAATTACAATTTAATTACCAAATCGTGAATAATCTTACTGTTGGTGGTTTATTGTACTGAGTAAGTACAAAAACATTAGCTTATTATCCGTAAATTTTGGTTTTTATATATAAATATTTGTATGCATGGAGGCAGCATCAGATAAAGTTTAATAAACATTCCTGCGATTGTAAGAGATTTATTTGCGACGTTGCCAGCGTTTAAATATTTGCATGCACTTGAGTAAAAATATCTCACAATGGAAACTAGAAATAATAATAAAAGTACCAGTAACAAGCAATACTTGACTATTTCAAAAGATGAATTATTGCAGATCATTCACACTGCATTAGAAAAGGCTACAAAACCCTTAATGGAAAAAATTGAATTAATTGAAGCTGAGGTTAAGGGAATTCGTGAAACCAACATAGAACTTATAAAAATGTTTACAGAAAGAGGTGTACCCCATAAACAGCAGTCAGGCTTCGATCCTATTGATGAGGGCAACAACGACACGTTGGACTCGCAGAGTGGATCAGATTCATCAACGTGCACTGTAGTAGAACAAGTTCCAAAAAAGGATACAATAAAAAGTCGCAGATTTAAAAATACATCTTATTTTCCTAACAAAGAAGGGTCTAACAATAAACAGACCAGTAGCGTAGCGACCAAGAAGAAACCAAAAATAATAAAAGGCAGCAGTACAAATCGGGAAGCATCCTCAAGTTTTGAAGCCCCCTCTAGAAAAATATGGTTGTATGTGGGACGATGTATAGGAACCACCACAGAGGAAAATATATATAACCACTTAAGAAGAAACTGGCCTAACATCACTTTTGACGTAGCTAAACTTGAGTCTAAGGGTACAAATGCTTCATTTAGGGTCAGCACTCAGTATGATGAGGAACTCCTTTCCGAACTTTACAATCCAAGTAAATGGCCAAGTGGGGTCCTGATCAAGCAGTTCAAGTTTTTCGAGGACAAACTAAACATACAGGAGGAGAGTTCGTCTAAAAATCCCCCTATTTCAGTTTGTCACTTAAACATAAGAAGTGCCCGCTATAAAATGACAGAGCTCTATGTATTACTAGAGTCATTAAATTTGCCTGACGTAGTTTGTTTGTCAGAAACCTGGTTTTCATTAAACGAAATAGAAACTGTTAAATTGCAAGGGTATACTCTTGCAAATTATTATTGTAGAACCGAGTCTCATGGAGGAGGTGTAGCAATATTCTTGAGAAGTAGTAATCTACAAGTATATCGCAACATTGTGAGTAACAATGATCCGATAAAGGAAAATTTTGAATATATAGTGACAGAAATAAACTATAAATCCTTTATTTTTAATGTAATTTGCCTATACAGACCTCCTGCGGGCGATGTTAGCTCATTCACACATGACGTTGAACAATTATTGCAGACCAATAAAGTTCGACTTAACACACCAACATTTATCTGTGGCGATTATAATGTAAACTTTGAAAAAGATAAGTTAACCGGAGATGGAAAAAACCTACTTAATATGTTATCAGCCTACGGTTTTGTACCAGGTGTGAATGAGTACACGCGTGTGCAGGATAACAAAAAATCTATTATTGATAATATTTTTATAAATGTTGATATGTCTAGGGTTATTGTAAATACTGTATATTGTGATTTGTCCGATCATTTTATGCAAATGATAAAATATAAAATATGTTTGTCTAATGATAACGAATGTCCGTATTTTTATAAAAGAAATTTTAAATCTCGTACTAATGTAGATAAATTTGTAAATATGGTTGCTAGCGAAGATTGGAATGCTCTAATTGATCCTCACGGCAAACTAGATAATTTGTTTGAGGCATTTTTTGATCGATTTTGTTTTCTGGTGTTTAATGCTTTTCCAGAGGAACGATATAGAAAAAACAATAAAAAACACAAAGTTAAGGGGTGGGTGACCACTGAAATAAAAAATAGAGGCCAATTATTAAGGGATATTCATAAATCAGTACAAATTGACAGGTCATGTCAATCGCAGACATCTGTATCTTAAATTAAAAAACATCATAGAAAGAGCATTAACACAGCAAAGCGCAATTATTTTTCAAACATTATGGCAAATGCTGACAATATGTCTTCTGCTGCGTGGTCAATTATTAAAAACGAAGTATCAACTAGTAAGAGTAAAACGAGGCCGGTCAAATTTTATAACGAAAAATTGAAATCCCAGCAGAGAGGCTGGCTCACGAGTTTAATAAATATTTTTTGGAGACTTCTAAAAACCTGGCTGAACAATGCCACGGACACAACGATTCTGGAAAAGAGTCAATCGCATAATAATGTACCAGAAATGAAGCTGCTTACTATTCTTCCTGATGAGGTACGTAGTATAATTTTTAATATTTCTAAGAAGGATTCCATGGGTTTTGATGGTATTCCTTGTTCAGTCTTACGTCATGTGGTTGATTATATAAAATATCCATTAGCAACCCTAATCAATAAATCTTTTCATGAGGGAAGTTTTCCGTCGTTATTGAAGCAGGCGATCGTTATACCTATTCATAAGAAGGGGCCTATTGATGATATGGCGAACTATCGGGGCATATCCTTGCTTTCAGTATTTTCAAAAGTTTTTGAAAATGCCTTTTGTGAAAATTTAAAATTTTTTCTAATTGAAAATAATATTATAAGTCCTTCTCAATTTGATTTCAAAAGAAACTATCGACCAAGGACGCTCTAATCTATCTAATTAATTTTATTGTAGATGGGCTTGACAACAAAAAAAGACCGTCTGCATGTATTTTGACCTATCTCGTGCTTTTGATACGGTTAAACATAATTTATTGCTGAATAAATTAAAAATTATGGCATTCGTAATAATGCGCTTTCCTGGTTGGCTTCCTATTTACGAGGAAGAACTCAAAGTGTTAGGATTAACGTAAAGGGTAATTTTCTTGAATCGGAGCCTTCTTCCATTGATCTGGGTATTCCTCAGGGGAGTACATTAGGTCCCTTACTGTTTATTCTTTTTATAAATGATTTAAATGTCTATCTTACAAATTGTAATGTTTCACAATTTGCAGATGATACGACTATCGCAGTGAGTTCAAAAAGTACTGAGGAACTTTCTGAAGCTGCCAGTAATTGTGCGGATGATATGCGGAGATATTGTCAACTAAACGGTCTAAGTTTAAATGCGTCAAAGACAGAAATTGTACATTTTTCCCCAACTATTAAGAATTACAGTATTCTACATTCACCTGAATGGAAAATCACTTAAAGAAAAAGACTCATCCTTATCCTTGGGGTTGCACATGGACTCACAGTTAAAGTGGATTAAACATACAGATAACTTATGCACAAGATTATCTACCAAGTGTTACGTTCTGCGAAATCTTCGCAATTTTGTTAACATCGAAATTTTAAAAATTTACTATTACGCACAGGTTTACTCTGCTATAAACTACTGTATTATTTGTTGGGGAAATTCAGCGGGCGTCAAAGATCTTTTTTAGTTCAGAAACGCATTATAAGAACTATTCTTTATAAATCTCAGAGAGACTCGTGTAGAGAACTTTTAGGCAACTACAGATTTTGACAATACCGTCTATGTATATTTTGTCTTGTGTTTTACATATTAAAGAAAATCCACACTTAACTGTTAGGTTTTCGGACAGAAACTTAGCTTACAACCTAAGAAATACATCCGACGTCTTAATAACACAACATAATCTCTCTCTTACGGCCAACAGTTGCGTAATTATGCCATCCAAACTGTATAACCACCTGCCCCAAGATATTAAAACCATACAGAGCATTTCAGTCTTCAAATCTAAAGTTAAACAAATTTTACTTAAACATAGTTTTTATTCTGTAGCGGAATTTTTAAATTGTAAAAATTTGTAGGTAGTTTAAAAGATTTACATTTGTGTATTTCTTGGTGTTTAAATATGTACTTTTTTAAATGGATTGACGTTTTCTATACATACATGTATGTTTAAA
>JACEGR010009308.1:0-27801 GCA_014170235.1 Listronotus bonariensis
CATGTTTGCAGCCTATTTTGCCAATAGCATAAAGTAACATACCTACGGATGAAGAGAAACCATGGCATGCTAAGATTTTCGTACCGCTTTTGCGGGCAGGCTTGGCGGCAGTGAGCTTTGTCATTTTTCCAGTTTACACTTTAAATTCGTCGGTCGTGAAGCCTCGCCTCGTCGTAACATCAGCGGTGAGGAAGAGACACGTGTGTCTTTACTTCTGAAATGACTAACTGGCGGCATTTCAACGAGAAACGAATAAAATTATATTTAGGGAGTTTTCGCATGACCTGTCGCCCAAATCAGAAAGCTGTTATTCCATGATAACTCTTATAATCTCCTTACTCTAGCGCCAATTAGGCCAATACCAAGTAAATCGTCAATAGAACGGACTATAAAAATTTGAAACTACAGGCACAGTAACCGATAATTGCAAATGTGAAAAAATTGACGTGATCATTCGCCAAACGATTTTTTTCTATGGGGACATTTAAAGACTAAGCTACCAATAAAAAATATGAAAATTTAGTCTAGCTAAGGAATGCTAGTTCCGCTGAATGTGCCAGAATATCGATGTACCAACTAGCCAACGTAAGAAATGAGTTTTATAATCGTTTGGGTTATTGTCTGGCAGTTATTGGAGGAATATTTGAGCATTTGATTAAATCCTGATATTTTCGTCATCAACTGATTTCTAAATGTAGAAAAATTTGTTTTATTGTCTTGCGTAACTGTGAGTGCATGTGTTGGAATTAGCTGTAAACTAAAATGAAATGCGAGGATTCCTTTTGAAATTCCTGCATAAAATTGTTCAGTTTTGGCAATGACATTATAAAATAATGATCTAAATTGTCACTGATAAATCGATATGGTGTTTTTATTGTTGATTTCTAGAGTACAGGGTGCATAATGAGATACTACGTTGCAGAAGTATTAAGCAGTTTACTCTTTACTGGTTGGTTGAAAATCTACACCTGTATTTTGTAAGAATGGCTCTGGCATAGATCAGCCGTTTTCAAGATATTTGAATTTAAGTGGTTTAGTGATACCAAAAAATGCCTTTAAAAACGGCGTATTAGGTTACAACTGCCACATAATAAACAAATGATTAAATGTATTCTTTCATATACTTTTGGTTTCACTAAACCACTTAAATGCAAATATCTTGAAAACGGTTGCTCAAAGCCATTCTTACAAAGTATACCTTTTTTGTGGAAATACTGGTTTACTTAGATGCACAGAGTGGCACAAAAAAGTTTGGTAGTTTTTACTAGCCTACCCCGGTTTACACATGAAAATTAATATCAGATCTGAATAGCCCATGTCAAAAAACCCCTAAATACCGAGTGTCACTAAAATATTGAAAACATATCAAAAATTATCGAAAAAAATACAAATATTTTTTCACTTTGACATCCTGTATCTTCCTTATTATCAAATTTTGAATATAGGTGTGTTTGGTTAAATCTTTATATTTTGACATAAGGAATCTGCGGTTTTTCTGTGTACCATTAATTAGTAGATATTTCTTTATTTAAACATTTCTAAAATTAAAAGAAAGTGTTTGTTGTAAAAACTTTACTTAACTACACTACTCAAAAGAATTATCGCATATGCTCGATTAATTTTGAATCGCCCTGTATGATGTGCTGTTGAAAGGAAGTAGTCAAATTTGTGATTATAAAATATCAGAAATGGGTAAGGGTATAAATTATTAACAAATGAGATTTCTCCTTTTAACAGCACATTATATAGGGCGATTAAAAATTATTCATTTTTTCAATTTTTTTTATCACCCCATGTAGGATGTATTGCTAACAGTAAAATTAACAACGGTTAATATAAAGTTATAGCTTCACGTTTTCTTAACATTTTCTTTTTTAATTGTCTTAATAACCCAATTATTCAAAAGAGATTTGGCCATTTAAATCAAAGCATTTTTGTATTAAAGCTTATGAAAGAAATCGAGCATATGCGATAATTTTTTGAGTAGTGTAGTATTAGAGTTAAAAAGAAATCTATTTTTTTTAATACGCCACTGAAAACATATAAAGCAAATGATCATTTCCACTCATTGTTTTGGTTTATAAATATCACCTTGAGTCTATTTCTGAAAAACCTACTTTCAACACTTAAACAGAATTTAGAAATTTACACTTACTTTTTTTCCTCTTTTACTTAAAATAAAAAAAAACAATAATTACAAAAAGAGGTAAAAAATATTTTAGTTTTTTAGATTTTTATTGGCGACAACTTGTTAACACTTAATAATTTTTAAATAAAATTACAATTTTTATTCATCATACATATAAAAGTCGTTCTTTATACAAACCGAAAAAATTTATATAAATATATATATATATATATATATATATATATATATATATATATATATATATATATATATATATATATATATATATATATATAATAATTTTAAATTAAATAAGAGCAAAACTTTATATAAACATTTGTTCATAAACATCTTAGAATTAAAAAATATATTTTTGTTTTAAGAAAACGCGTCCAACTTTTCTTAAAAATGTTACCTACACTTAAGCCCTGATGGACGACACTTGTAAATATTTATTTTTTGGTGACGTCTTCAAACATTTTTCACAATTTTGTATTGGTATAAAGAGTTATAAAAAAAAAACAATATATTTTTAATTTTTTAACACTCCATAGGTCAAAAACTAAGACAATTAGGATATATTTCAAGAAGAGGTTTTTCTTATTTCTTATTGTAGAGTTACCTCTTAAAATTTGTCGGTAGAGTTACTGGACACCCTGTATATACTGGTGAAGGTTATAACATAAATCCGAGTATAAACTAGGGAAAAATTGACCTGGTAAAGTCACTATTGGCTTTTAAATTAATCTGGCAACGTTGTTAAAAAGCCCTCATCGGCATACTTGCGTGAACTAATAGAGGTGAACATGACAATTCAGTCAAGACTTTCTTGCTGTTGTGGCAGTTATTATCGTGTTTTAAATAATTTTTATAATTTATTGAATAAATGGAATAGAGAAAATACAAAAGATTTAGTCTAAAAATTTGTGCAAAGGAACAGTATGGTGGTTGTCATCATGGATTCCGTTAAGAATTCCACGGCCATTATATAAAATTACACTGAACGTTCATATTTCGCCAGGTCTCGATTCCCAGCGGGGAGGACATATTTAGGTGGTAGTTATTTAAAAAAATAGCGAGCCGTGTTGGCACTACTATGTTGTCGCGGTGCCGTGAAATGCAAAACCGTGCTGCATGTTTCTAGTGCTTGAATAACGTTGACGGAACACGACAATAATGGGGTTAAAGCTCCAGTAACCCGGCACCTGCGTGGTACACACTGGTATTTAGGCATCAGCCTTTCTGTGAGATGTCTTAAAGATAAAAAAAAAATATTTTCGACATTTTTCATCTAGATACACATTTTACTACTGGTGCTCCTTAAATTAAATCGCCTATATTTTCGTCAACTGATGATCAATCCAGTGGCAGAGCCCAGGGAAGTTGTGTTTTCTGTTTTGCGTTGTTATGAGGTTATCTTTGTTGACAGATATTTTTTATTTAAAACTGAAGAAGCTGCAACTTTAAAAACAACAAACGAGTATTGCGTAAACGGTCGTTTTAATATCTCTCTTAAATGTATTTCTCCCGTACAGGTACCAGGTGACGTCAGAAAATGGCCGCCATTATGGCGGATGTCCCTAACCCCGCCAAAATATTTCCTAAAAAGAAAGGAATCTCAAACAAGTAAGGCTGAATAAGCAACACTTGAGGCGTTTTTTGGTCTATATATCTGTAAGAAACTTTGACAATATTATAAAATTTCAAAATTCTAGTAAGAATACAAAATCATTAAATTAAAATGTTCTTAATTTTAACTTAAAAACGATATTTTAAACTTTAAGGTTTTTTTTGTTTCAGGTGTTCTTAAAGTTTAGAGGGGTTAATATTACTGGAGTGATTCCAGCTCGTTAGGACCCTGAAACAGGACCGAAGTTGCTATCAAATTTTTCTTTACGTACCCAACTAACAACATTCAGTCAACACATATTTTTACTAACTACAATTAAATTTTCTTGAATTTCTATCCCAAAATATTATTTTATAATTCGGCCATAGCTTTAAAAATTCGCGGAGTGCATTACTTTTAACGGTTTTCATTCATATATATTTTTACCAATAAAACCACAACAATGGAATTTAATTTCAATGTTTTAAACTTTTCCCAGCGGTTGTCTGATCGAAAACCTGATCAATTACATCTAACAATTGTAATGTGGACTTGGAGGTTCATTCGATGTTTACAATACATCGCTACAGTAGTTTACGTTTAAAATTTTAATTTTGAGATAGTTCTCGTTAAAACTAGTTTTTAAGTGAACTTCACTATTTTCAAGGTCGTGAAGAGAGATACATTTTATTAAAACGCTCTAATTATTGTCGCAGAAGTCTTTGGACCACTCGAAAATCAAGCATAGAGAACAAGAAAACCTATATATGTAGAAATGTAAATTTGTTTGTTTATAAATAAAAGCATAAAAAGTCTTTTTGAGTTGTTGACATTTGTGACATAACTCAGTTAAACGCGTTTGGCTTCAATACTTTTTCTTACTTTTTTTAACTTATTTCCCTTTTGAGTCCTCCACTACAATACACCACACACTACACTGACCCATTGCCAAACAAAGCTATTATGGGAAATTCAGATTAAGCGCCCTATAGGATACTTTTTGAACCCCTTGTATGGCACTGACATTGTTGGTCATATTTTGCTTTTGCAGTTGTTGCAGTTAGTTTCGTTGGTACTTATTAGTTCCAGGGCTAGTGAACCTTGAAGTAACGTTGGGCCTGTGGGCACAATGAATTTGTATAGTGATAAGTCATAGCATGCTAAATTGCGACAATCATCTGGCAAACATCAGCCCTGCACTCCTCACCCTGCATATTTTTAAAAGTTAAAAAATAAAAATAAACGAAATTTGGAGTGGTGACAACGTCTTATAATTCGATGGACCCGGTTGCACGCACCAAAACATGACTAATGCGGCGTTACCTCTCGCGCGTTCCATTTAAGGTTTGAAGTACACCTAATTTTCCAGTGTGATGTTGGCTTTTGCATACCTGGATCACCTGAAGATATACCTTATTTAACAAATTGTTATCTTTCACACATATCAAAATTATATTATTTTACTTTTTTTGATTTTGGAAAATGAATGAAATAGAAAAGGCTAGAGTAATTACTATATTCGAAGAAGGTGTTTCTCTGGGAAGAATAGCTCAGCAAGTTGGGAAACCAAGAAGCACTATTCAAAGCCTCAGGAACTAAATGGGAAAATACAGGATCAATTGGAGAGAAGGGCTGGAAGTGGTGGAAGAAAATTTCAAACGAAAATCAAGATAATGATCTGATAGATTTTTTTGCGAAACAATCCATTTCAGACAGCTGTAGAAGCACACAACCAAACTAATTTTCCTGGGACAGTAAGAATCGGCAAGAAATCGTATTAGGAAAATTCGGAATTGAGAAGCAGAAGCTTAGTTGCTTAAAAGTTCATTTTTGACCAATATGAATAAAGAGCAAAGAATGGGATTTGCACTGGAATATTTACCGCAAGGTATGGATTTTTGGGAAAGGTAGTATTGTACCGATGAGAAGATTTTTTCAATCTTATTATAGCGGGCAGATTAGGAGTGTAGAGGCCGGACAATACACGGTACGAAGAATGATATACCTCCAACATGTTAAAACAAGTGGAAGATTTTCTGTTAATGTATGGGTGTATATGTCTTTCAGAGGGCTAGGCATATGCCACCGTATTCGAGAAAGATTTAATAGTCAAGCTTATATCCACATACACCAAAATGTTATGTTGCTATCGGTAAACAATATATTTGAACAAGAAAATTTTATATACCAGCATGACAACTGCCCCGTCCATACAACAAGGAGAGTTTCACTGGCTACTGAATGCCCTGATATCTATCGAATCGAAAAAGTTTGGGGATATATTGTAAAGGAAATTAACAAGAACAATGATTTCCATTCACAAAACAGTTATGATTTGTGGAATACGAAATTGTAGAAACCGGGAATAATTACAATGTTCACCATTGCACAAATGCTGACTGCACCAGCTGCCCACATCAGTTGAAACTTATTAGTGGTGGCACTGAAGTGCCGCTTTGAAATATTAAGCCAGTGTTTTTCTTAATATCTGAAATAAAATAAAACTATATATTTATTTTGAAGTCATGTATTTTATTGAATATTAATTAAGGTGAGAAAGGTAAAAAGCCAAGTTTACCAAAATATTGAAAATTGACATAGAAAATGTTAACCTAAGTACGAAATTTTATTTCCGTGGTATAGGTAACGTCCCTTTAGTTTGCAGAAAGAAATGAAGATCGGAACCAAAAAGATCATGTCAAAAACCCTTAGATATGAGTTTTATTACAGTAATCAAAATGTATCAAAACATATCAAAATAAATTTAAAATATTTTTTCAGTTTGACACCCTGTATCTTCCTTAGTATCAACTTTTGGATACATGTATGTTGGGTTAAATCTTAATATTTTTGGCATACAGAATCTGTCCGAGGTGGTTTCTCAGTGTACCATAAATTAGAGGCCACTCTGTACACACAAGTTATACTTGTTGAAAGATTTAAAGCATTTTAAGTGATGATAAAATGCGTTAGATTAAGTTTATTATAGCTTGAACATCTGAGATGACAATTTATTTTATCTTCTTGTTGCATTCCGCATTTTTTTTTGCCATTATAGTAAACCCGAAAAGGAAAAACCAGTTTAAAGTAATAGGTTCAGTTGGCATAACAATTATAAATCAGTTAATGCTTTGTTTAGATATTGTTCAATTCCCTCGTTATGTAGGAAAGAAAATATGTTTCTTAAACACCAGTATTTATCGCAAAAATAAAATAGAAAAATATTTTAGATTGTTCTGTTGCCGACTTGTTGGTGTAGCTTAATTTAAAAAAATAGTGAACAGGGTGGCACCTTTTCGTTGACCTTGCAGGGTATAGCGAAAACTAGAAGAGATAAAACAAATATGATTGCTTAATCTCGATTTAAATTTTAAAAAAAAATCAATAGTGAAAGTAAATCATTGCTAACTTAATTCGTTTCGGAGATGCAGAATGTTTTTCAAATTTTGTTTATTTTGCCAGGTACTTGAAACTCACTTGATATTAGAGACAGAAAAAAAATTTAATAAAAAGTTTCAGGGATTTTTCCGTAAAATTCAGAGGCATTCCTATACTTTTTTAATTGACGTTTATTTTAAAGTTATTACACAAAGTTGGGTTTTTTAAATAAAACACCCTGTAATTAAAATTATTAAAAGTAAAGCTTTGCAATTTTATGGAAAAAAGGTGTAAAATAAATAAAAAACATGGGTGTTTAAGAAGTAAAAATCAAATATTAAGTGACAATTTAGCAAAAGCTCAAGAATGGCGAACAAAAAGAAGGGGAAATACGGTAAATGTAGGTTAGTTTTTCATTCAAGTTTGATGGTGGGTCTCGAGAATAAAAAGTTTTGACTAAAAATTCTTTCAGATTCGTAATCAGCACCTGCATATGCCAAAAATCATCAAAATCGGCGTGGTATCCGATAAGTAAACAGTTATCTAACTTTTTATAATATTTGCAAAAATAAGGAGGGTCTGGTGTATCGTCTACATAAAAATTTTTTTTTAAACACGGAACCAATGAAAATTATACACTTTTTGCCACGAATGATAAATAATCCTAGATTTTTGAAAGCTAATAAACTCTTAAACTCTTACACTTTTCATAAAAATTAAAGTAAGTTAAATGATTTAAAAAGAACTGAACAACTTAATACTTGTGACTTTTTTATATTAGAAAAAAATATAATTAAGACACCTTGTGTATTTTTGTCAAAGCAATTCTAAAAACACATATCAAAATTATTTAAGATAAAACTAAAAAAAATTAAACATAAAAGTACCATTTTACTGAAGGAACACTTATTTTTTTATGTTTTATTAAGGACGAGATTAAGGATTTCATAGGTATTCACTTTTGTGACAACGGACCTAATTTATTTCCTATAGGGACTTAGCAATTTAAACTATAAAAGGAAGAATGTGACGATAAATAGCTTAAATACTAAAACCAAAGTATTCTCTAAGAAAGAATTATTTCAGAAAAGTTTAGTTTTGAGGTTAGGTTAAAGTGGAGCATAATTGCTCAAAAAACTGGGCTTTATGGAAAAAAAAGGACTGTAAATTTGCTATCAGTTTCCGAAACAAATACTATATCAAGTTTAAATATACTAGCCAATGAAAAAGGTAAGAAAAAAATTACTTTGTCTTGTTTTGATTTCCTTAGGGCTTATGTCTCAATAACTGATACGTAAAATTCTATAAAAGTAATATCCATTTTATAATTAGGTATGTCTTGCGTATATTCTTTAATTAAAATAAGTATTTGTTCTAATTTATGCAACAATAAAATACTATTAAGGAATAAACTAAATATATATACTAGTCTCCTCGATCCTAAATAAAAGCATGCATATAAGAATAACTACAAGACCCCTCTTTTAAGTTTTATCACCCTGTAGAAATGATATTGTATTTATTAAGAGAATATGAACAACAAAAACTAGTTAGATAATTTATTCATTAAATACTCAATGTCTATTATTAGTAAACACAGGTTAACACCCAGGTTATCTAAACAAAGGGGGTATTTATAGAAGGTTTTAGACCTTTTTACAAATATAAAAATTGGACAAAATACAGGGATTTGTTTAAAATATCAGGAAGATTTTTTAAAAAATCTAATTGACTTTGACAACTGTCAGTTTGTTTAAATAAATGCCGGCAAAGGGGAAAATGACACTCCTGTAAATTTCCATCTTCTTAATCTAAGAAAAACAACTTTAAAGCAATTTAAATTTATTGATAATTTTGATAAAACAAGCCAAAGTATCATGTGTTAAAAGATGAAAAAAGTACGTGGGAGGGTAAAAATAAAACGGAAGAAAACACTTAAAATGAAAAACTTACCTGTAGTGAAAATCCAGCATAACTTTCACTACACCTTTAACTCTGTTTTCCCGAAAAAATCACAATCAAAAACAGCCCGAATTATTGTTTATTCAACAAAAAAACAGTTTTTAACAATCAGATGTCAACACAGAACCAACACACACGCCATGTTGAAATGTGACAGATGACATAAGCCAGTGTTGCCATCTGTGACGTACCAAGTCAACCGCATGAAAATAAAATCACCAAATTACTCTATGCAGAAATTTATTTTCGAATGAAATATAAATATGGAATAAATACATAAACAAGGGCTAAATTTTACAATAAATTTAACTCTAAAACAATAAATAAATATGAATTTAGCTACAGTTACATAAAAACAGGACAAATTCCACTAATAAATAGGACAAATTATACTAAATGTACAGATGCCAGAAACACAAATATATTGAAGTGTTTGGGCGACCCTAAAACCAGTATAGTCTTTCAAATTATATATATTTTTTTTCTAAATAAATTTATATATTTAATACTAATTTATTACCAAAACAGAGCTTATGATAATTTAATTTAAAGATTATATAAATTTACTACAGACAACTTTAAGAAAGTAACCAGGCAAAGGGTTTATTTTTACAAGGATAAATTTTAGTTAGGGTTAAATTACTAATAAATAAGTTTTAACTAATGGGTTACCCTAAGTGCCTGCTTAAAATTTCACAAGATCTGCCCTTGAGGATGACCAAACACTTCAGTTTGTTTTTAATAATATTCTAAATTTGAGCGAGGCAAATTACCAAAACAGTAATGTTAATACTTGGGTAAACTCATAAATATTTGGCTCCAGTGACAAATCTTAAAAGAAATTACCAAGAAATACGAAATAAAATGTCCGCCACACTGTCAAGAAAATGTATAACTATAAAGGTTGATTGCTGCAGCTTATAAAGGCTGTTAATGTGGCCATAATGTTAATAACAAATTAAACAAAATAATACATGAGTTTTTGAACATCATTTTGCCTCGGTTGTCGCCCATTTTTGCAAAAGTCTAAATGACTTTTATAAAATATCTTTTTATATCAGATACTAAAACATATCAAATATACTAAAGCAAAGTTTCTGGACAATAATAAAGACAAAAAAGCAGTTTAAAAAATCATTACGTATACCTATCCGTATCGTAAAGCGCTTGCGCAGAAGCGATATGTTAATTCCAATCCGTTACATTAAACTTATCAATACGGCACACGTATCCGTATCGCGATCGGTAACGTATCCCGACTTTGGTACGTAAAATTAGAAAAGGAGATTAATAACCATAAAATTGTATTAATTGACAAGTAAGTTAAAAGCTAAAAGTTAAAAACATTGGATCCAAAATTGCATCCATCATTAAATTAAACACGTAATAAAGAGCAGTTGAACCACAGTAAAATCACGAAAAACAGCGTTGAAAAAACTGTTTGACACCTGTTAGGTTAGGATACAAACACTGAACAAAATTGTTTTTAGGTGGTTACATAAATAATTTTAAATTACTTTACGTGAGTATGCTTTTAAGCCGGGCATTTTAATATTTTTTTGATCACCGACGTATTGTCTCTCGTTACGTATACGGATAGGTATAAGTGTGCATATTTAGGCAAGGCGCGCACTGAACTGGCAAGCGAGTGACGTGGCAGCGAGATGGTGAGCTAGTGGCAAGTATAACCTGTCCAAAGATATAGAAAATTAAATATTTTGAAGACTAGTGGTACCCAAATGACGCTACACACTTGCCAAACACCATTCCACCACCACTTTACTTTAATGTGCGCCTTTGTATTTATTTACGCAGCTTTTAAAGATTGCTTTTGACATTGACTCACCACCTGGCCGCACATCACTTGCTTACACATTTCCAGTGCAGCGCCTTGCCTTATGGTGTTGCTTTTTGTCTCTAATAAAACATGACATTTTTTGATAGTTGCAATGCCAAATTTTAAAAATTAGGAATAATTTCAATGGTGCTAACTTTTTGGAAAAGTTTGTCAAAGCTATCTTATATGGTTATGGTGAAAAATAGAGAAAATGCATATTTTGATGTATTCCTAGATTTCAAAAGACTTTCTGTCTTTAACTAACCAAAACCAATATTGATTATAGTACAGACTCCGAATAGGCAGCTACCTTCACCCATCTGTTCACCGAATAAAAACTGTTTTATAATCGAAGATAAGTATTTAAATAAAGGTATCATCATAGGATTGCCTATAAAAATTGTGGTCACAGCCATGTTTAATTTAAAAATTAACCTCAAACTTTTTGGACACATATTGTATAAATGGCAATCTCTATATTTTTAAATGCTGTTAAAAGTTAATTATTAAAATATGTATCCTCAAATAATACAGAATGTTTCCACTTTTTTTTAAGTTTAAGATTTCAAAATGTCTTAGTGGTTTGCTTTATAAAATTATAGATAAACAAAATCGTGCTGCATTAGTAGTGTCATGTGGAAAGAAAAAAAAAAGTTGACATTATAAAAGGGTGACTTACATTTTTTTATTTATTTGTTTTACCACAATTTTTTAGAAAACCTATGGAGATACCTCCTTGTTTAAATACTATTATTTAATACAAAAACACTTTTTATCCAGTAAACAGATTGGTTGGGTTTTGGCATAAATTGGTTTTTTGTTTTATAATTCTGGGAGAGCCAAATCAGCCGGCTTTTTCAATTTTAAGCACCCTGATTCATCTTGGCATTCTTTTTTTTTTAATATTATCATAATTTTTCAAAAATTTTATGTTGAAGTGGTTAGAAATTCGCCACAAAGATAAGTCAATCAAACCAAATATTTATGCAAAAAAATGAACAAAGGGTGAAATTTAATGTGTTTGAAAAATAGGTCGATATTTTACTGGATTCCTTACATAAAAGAAAAATCTCAAAACAAAAGCAAATTGACATTTCCTTTTAAGAACCATACAATAATGCCTAAAGTTATTATGGTTAAATTTTGTAAATACATTTTGTTAGTTAAGGGTAAATAAATTAGCTACTGAAGTGATGAACAAGAGGTAGTCAGAGTCAGCGAATATACCTAGCAAATAAAATGTTACTAACTTGTCAGTCACTCCAGCCATATACAGTGTGTCTAAGTAAATTGGCGTCATATGGAAAACTTTATTATTGGATACTACAAAAACAAGAGTTCTTTTTATAAAATCTTGCATAGAACTAAAACCTAAATACAATCATCAGATACCAAATTGTATCAGTCTTCTGAGGTTCGGCCAAAAATGTAATTTTGCTTGAGAGTAAAGAACCTGTATTCTTGCTAATACCAAAAATTGTTATAATGAATAGATGTTCGAAATTAAAAATCACTTTTAAATATGCAATCTTATTTACAAAAATATTTTTTTTTTATATTTTTTCTTGCGATCATGGTAAATATTTGGTGGTCTGTTTCTACGTTAGTTCAATTCATTTCCTGATTATAAATGTCCTTAGGACAGTTTTAAATAAACTTTTTAAATTTAGTGTTGTTAAAACACGAACTATATATAATACACTTAATGTATTAAGTTACGTATGTACAAACTTAAATTTCTCTATTTTCACTGAAAAAAATCTAATTTCTTTCTTTCTTTTTGATATGAGCAAATTGCATATCTAGAAGTTATTTTTAATTTCAAACATATTTTCTTTATAATAATTTGCATATTAGTAAAAATACAGGTACTTTAATCTTGGGGAAAAATTACACATTTGGCCCAACCTCGTAGATGACTGACACAATTTGATATCTGATGATTGTATGTTAGGTTTTGGACCATGCAGAACTTCTTGTAAGGAATAACTGTGTTTTTGTACAATTATTAGTAAAAATGTTTCCCATATGATGCCAACTACATAGACACATTGTAAAAACTTCTCGCTAATTAGTTTTTTTTTCATATAAGGAATCCTTCCCAACGACTAGTACCCAATTTTGAAACACACACAGTATAATGATTTTCTGGGCTACTTTTAACGACGATTATTACAATAATTTGACTAAAATGTAATGTTTAAATTTCAACTAGTTGTTCCCAAGAGCCTGCTCCGGGAAAATAATGTTCTTTCACTTGATCTATCGCCTTACACCATTCCAGCGCATAACCATCGCGGATCTTCCAGATAGTATTTGCGATTTGGCTAAAAATATTAAATAAATACATTTCATACAGGGTCTCGCGAAATGACGTAGACAAAAAAAAGCCACAATTTTCAACAGAATTAATTTAAATCATACAAATTTTTAGAAAATATAGAGAGATAACACCAAGTTTCATTTGGAAAATGTTAATTTTACTTAGTATATTTGATTTTGTTTTTCTTTAGTTCAAATCATTTTCTTTGGTGTTCTTGATATGTGTAACTACAAATAAATACACACAACGCCAAGTCTTGGACCCCAGTATATCTTGGTTATAAAGAATCCTACATGTTTTTATAGTATCAGATAAAAATATTCTTTTATTTACGAAATAAAAAAGATCACATACTTATTTGAGGATAAGAGTTTTTGTGGTTTTTGCGAAGATTTGAAATTGTTTAGTTACTTTTATTTAGTTTATTTGCATTTTTAAATACGCAAAGTTTACATTGGTTCTAACTGAAAATGCCAGGACGTGAAATTTCTGTTTATAACAGAGCAAGAATAATTGCTCTGCATGAATCTGGATTTTCCAATCACCATATTTCAGCCAGTTTAAATATTCCAAGATCTTCTGTGAGTCGAATCATCAACAGGTATCAAGAAACTGGAAATGTGGAAAGATTGCCTCGTAGTGGACGGCCACGTGTTTCTACCGAAAGGGAGGACAGATATGTTATCCAATTTACCCGCCGAAATCGGAACGCAACGGCCCCAGCCATTAGAGATCATTTCCAAGGTACGTTCAACCGCGTAATTTCCACCAATACCATTCGCAGAAGACTTCACAGCGCAAATTTACGGGCCAGAAGATTTTTAAGGGTACCTCTTTTATTGCCTCGACACCGTGCTGCCCGCCACCAGTGGGCGAGAAACCATAGGGAATGGCTTTTAGCCCAGTGGGAAAGAGTCCTTTTCTCTGACGAATCAAGATTCGGTCTGGTCAGTGATGACCATCGTCAAAGGGTATGGAGAGAGCCAGGGCGTCAGTCAAGACTCAACTATCCTCGTGAAGTCGTTCCCTATCAAGGGGGAACAGTAATGTTCTGGGGGGAATAATGTACAACCGTCGAACCCCATTAATTCGCATACAACAAAATATGACTAGCGAAATTTACATGGAAAATGTTATTGGGCCAATTGTCATTCCCCTCCGCCATGAAACTGGAGAGAATTTCATTTTCATGGATGATAACGCCAGACCACATCGAGGCAGAAGAGTTCAGGAGCTTCTTAATGCTGAAGAAATCAACAGATTAGAGTGGCCAGCTAATTCCCCAGACATGAATCCAATTGAGAATCTGTGGGATATTGTTTCCAGAGCTATCCACAATCGCAATCCACCACCTAGAACCGAGGAGGAACTTGCGGTAGCCGCCGTAGAAGAATGGGACCGCATATCGCAGGAATTAATTAATAATTTAATCATTTCCATGCCCAGACGTGTAAACTCATTACTTAGAAGTAGGGGAGGGGCCCACAGAGTATTAGCTGTATTTTCTTTTTTGTATTGTCATACAGGTAATTTTTGTTGCAATAAACGTTATTTATAAATTAACACTGTTTTTATTATTTTTTGGTATTTCTTTTATTTTAGCCACATACATGAACTCAAAATATTTTTTCAACTAAATTAAAATCAACATGGACAACACTTTAAATTAGTCCTTTTAATTTTTTCTAAATAAATTAGAAGTATAAAAATGCTAGGGGGTCCAAGACTTTTGGCGTTGTGTGTAGAAGAAATTTAACTAAAATAAAGACATTTCAGCCTTTCGTAAATGTCCAAAAATGAAAAAAATTCAGTTCTTAATTCCTTTAGTGTCACAAACTACAAACAAATAAACAAACCAATTAAAAAAATAAGCGTTTAGTTATAGCAATAGAAAAACCTCCTGTATCAAAGTTTCTTCATAGTTTTTTTTTGATCTCATTATCCTTTAAAGCATAACAATAGAATTAACATCATAAAGTTATAGAAAATGAAGAGGGAAATCTTTTTTCAAAAGGAATACCGTGTATAATTTAGTCACCACAAAAAATGTTTTTCAAGAGAAACTTTAAAAAAATACCCTACTTGATATATCGGGGGTCGCACCACAGTTACCCTCATGAGCAACATTTAAATAATTAATTTTTTTTCGGTTTATAAATATCCTGTAACCTGTAAATTTTAAACAATAAACTAAATTTACTTGAAAAATATAATTTAGCTCTCTTAATACCCTAATATTTTTAAAGATTTACCCCTTCTTTTACAAAATAAATTCTATTATGCAGTTTTTTTATCTGTCCTCTAGAATTTATATTTTGCGACTTACGAGGTACTACGGAATGGCCCTTGATATCTATCTTTATTAGATTCGGAAATATGGCCACTTTAATCTAAATAATAAAAGGAAAAGTTTTGAGATATACGTACATTTATTTGATTTTTTCAAAATAATTTCCACCACATTGAATACACTTTTCCATGCTAACAAACCAGTCACTAAAAATAGATTTCTACTTTTAATTTGAAATTTCAGTGCATATTTTATCCCCGGCCTCCAGTAGCGCGTCTTCAGTTTTAAACTTTTGTCCTTTCAGTTGGCTCTTGACAAAAGGAAACAACCCAAAGTCACACGGCGTCAAGTCGGGGCTATAAGGCAGATGTTCCAAAAGCCTCAAACCTGCATCTGTCAAAAATTTACTGGTAAGTTCACCTCGATGAGGTGGGGCATTGTCATGATGAAGGTACCAGCTTGCGAGTTGCGAGTTTGGGCGAATCACTATTAACTTTTCTATAAGTTTTGAAAGGCATACTGTAGTATACCAGAAAGCATTTACGGTCTTCTGTTCTCCGAGCACAACACGTTCAATTATTCCTCTTGAACCAAAGAAAACAACTATCATTATTTTTTTACAGATCTTGATTTGCGAACTTTTGTCGGAGTTTCTTCACCTTCGAGAACCCATATCTTATTCTGTTGCTTAGTTGGGACGTCGTAATAATAAAGATAAGTTTCATCTCCCGTGACGATCGACACTATGTCTTTAGATTTACCCTCCTGGAACTTGGACATCATTTTTTTACACCAATTTACTCTTTGTGTCTGCTGCTCGGGAGTTAACTTGTGTGGAACCCAAAGAGTGCAATTTTTTCTAAAACCCAAGTGCTCATGTATGATCGTGTGTAATGTTGCTAAACTAATGTTCAATGTCTCTTCTAACTGTCGATAGGTAATTCGTCGGTTTGTTTCTATAGCTTTTTGTACGGCAGATATGTTTTCTGGGGTAACTACTTCACACGGTCGACCCGAGCGTGGGGCGTCTTCAAGCGAAAACGAGCCCCGCTGAAATTGTTTGTACCATCTGTATATGGTCGCACGAGATGGACAGTCATCACTAAGTATAGGCTTCATTTCTTCTAAACACTGTTCTTGAAATAACCCACATGAAAAGTTATATTTCAAAATTGCACGGCACTCGATAGTCGTTAACGACGCCATTGCGCTAAAATCGCTGGACACGAACTGGAGCAAAACTGATAGTTTACTAATAACTATGTAGGACTACGACATGTCATGACATGTACAAACACAAAACATCAATGTTACTTTCCTGCACCATTTAGTTACAAAGTATCTCAAAACTTACTGAACACCCTACGTACAATTTCCACTATACCTACGGCACTAAGCTTAGTGCTCCGAAAGTATTAAATATATCAAATATGGTAGTTATTTTAAAGACCATTTTAATAGTTAGATTAGATTAGATTAAAATAGGCCGGATAACCCATGCACTGAAGCCGCTCGGCTTATTGTGCGCCCTGTCTTTTTACGTCTGGGTGATGTCAGCCAGACGGGACCTACAGCTTAACTTGGGTTCCAAACCACGGTCCTATGAGCGATAACTTAAGATCTCGTCCCCACCCAGGGGGCACTACTGAACCTACCAACTGAGTGGGGTCCGCATGTCTACGGTTGCGCAGGACACGGCAAAGTGTGTTCCGGCGCCCTGGTCCTTTGGTGGCCTTCAGCGTCGATACATTTTGCACTTTGTCCGTCTGGTGTTGAACTAACCACTATATTTCCGACCAACTTATAAATAAGTATTTGGCCTCAGCAGGATTCGAACCCACCTCACGTCCGTTGTGCGCTCAACGACTTAACGCCTTACACGCTAAGCCATCACCGGACTTATTTTTATAGTTACATAATATACAGTGAGTTCCTTTTAAAAAAAGTTAACCTTTTTAATTTATATTAATTTTATAATGTTTATTTGCTTTCTTTTTGTCATGCTTAAAAGATAATAATAAATAAAAAACTATGAAACTTTAATACAAGCAGTTTTTTCTATCTTTTTAATTAATTAGATGTTATTTTTTGATACACGCCAAGTTATATTAAAATACCAAAAATTCCAAAAATTAAAAATGAGTAAATAAAAACTAAAATTCGACGTTTCGGTGGCAGACTCTGCCACCGTTGTCAAGATAAAATTAAATTAAAATAAAAAATTTAACAATTAACTATTATTTAGCTTTAAAAATTAAAAAAAAATCAGCTTTTCGTTAAGGAAATTCTAAAAACCTTTGAAATTAAATGTCAAATATGTTTGTTTGGTTATAGTGTCATAGTGACGTACATAACTGGTTGCTGGTGTATTTATTATTTATAATACAAAAAGTTATAAGTTAGTTGATTTTGAGTCTTCCTGAAGAGACTTCAGCATCTAGCAAAGTTAACCATGTGTTATTTAAATTAACAGATATTGATGCTACACATTTATCTTTATTTAATAATATGTATGCACTTTCTTTAATTTTGCGTTTTTGGAACAAGTTTCCTTTGCTAAAATACTTGAAGCATTCCAGTTTATTCTGTGATTGTTTTCAAATGCGTGTTGACAAATTTTAGATTCGTGTAATTCTGTGTCTATTATGTATGTTTTGTGTTATTTTATGCGTTTAGCTAATGGCTCCACAAGTTTCACCTATATAAAATTTATCACATTCACAAGGTATTTTATAGATAACACTTTTTGTACTTTCATTTATGTTGCATGGTTTTGTTTCTGTTAATTGAAATCTTATAGTGTTTTGTATTTTAAAGATTGTGCGAATATTAAATTTATCCTATTTGTTGAATTTTATTTGATAGTCCAGGAATGTATGGTAAAAATAAATTTGTAATAGGTCTGATTTTGTCTTTGGTTTTAATTATCAAATTCAAGAAAACATTTGTTCATAAAATCAAGGGGATAATTATTTTGAATTAAAATATCTTTTAAAAATCTTTTTCACTGTTTATATTTTCATTAGAACAAATTATTTTAATTCTATCAAATAGACTTTTTACAACTCCCTTTTTAACCATTATTGGGAGACTTGCCACCGAAACGTCGAATTTTAGTTTTTTTTATTATTTACTTATTTTTAATTTTGGAATTTTTAGTTTTTTAATATAACTTGGCGTGTACCCAAAAATAACATCTAATCAATGAATCCGCCGAACCCATATTCAACATATCTTCTATCTTTTTTAGTTACCGTTGTAAGTGGGTGGTAAAATATGTACATAAAAGAACCTGTATCTTTGTTTTCAAATATTATTTTTCCAATAAAAGTTTTACCTCTTTTAAGCACAAAAACTTTCTTTACTTACTGTATGGATGAAAAAAGTCTTAAAATTCTTTGCCTCTGTTCTAGGTCTTTGGACCACGGTATTTCGCCCTTGAACGTCATTGTGATTGGATCGACATAATACAAATGCGGTCCTAACGTGAGCAAAAACATCCGCTTTCGAGCAAAGAGTCCTTACGTTTATCTATAAGACCTATAAACAAAAAATACAAGAGTCACCCATTTAATATACCGGACGACTAAGAATATGTACCCCCAGATTTATAACAGTAAGGGGGCCCAAGAAGGGCATTTCCGGAATTTACTACAGCGCACCAGATTATTATACAGGAGGATAGTTTGTACCCGGTTGAGTACCTCCACCAAATATAAGCCCCATATACAAGGTTGGTTTTATATATTTATACTCAGAAATAGGTTGCGACTTACATCCTCGACTTTTAGGCGCAGTTCGGGGTCGGGGACGCAAGGAAGGGGGCATTCCACGGAGAAAAAGCTGGCAAGATCTGGGTAAAAACAAGCTGATGATAATAATATTATATTATCAAAAATTCTTACCAGTCATACATTTGCTTATTATCCTACACTACTAAAAGAAAATATTCTTAAATTATTGTTTGAGTACCTAGATGTATTGAAGCATCTGTATGTACTCAATCTTGGGCTCTATTCTTTAATTGATAATACATAAGTTTTAGTTCTATGAAACGATCTTTTCTTTTCTTGCCGCTAAAATATTCCTGTCTTTTCTTTTCCTAAAAGATGTACATATATATTTTTAACTTATGAAGAGTTGTGACAAAATTTTCGTAGGTGTCAAACGTGTCTCCCAGTTTTATTTTTTCTTTGTTAACCAATAATAAAAATAATACACGATGTCCCCACCGGGAACTGCCGCGATCGATTTCTCAAAACGCAAGCTTTGGAATATTTTGAAAATTTGGTAACAATATAAAGTCAGTGGGGGACATACAACTAAAATATTTTGACAGCTCTACCACTTCCGGTTATACCGAACGTTAATGTCAACTTCCTTATTTTAAATGGAACACTCTATATATTATTTTACTTTTTAGATTCTGCTCATAATTCTAAACATAATTTATGTATAATGTTTTATACCTAAGTTCAACCGTTTTTGACTTATTTTAAATTTTATGTCAAAATGACGTTTGCAACCCATTACATAACCATCAATTTTCTTCTAAACAAATGCCTTTATATGAGTTGGGGTTGGGTTTCTTGTAGAGAAAGAACTACTTTAGCAGACTGTATTGATATTTTCACAATTAATAAATACAGAGTGGTCAAAAATAATCGTTAAAAATTATTACGACAAAAACCTTAAAAGTCAATTTTTTAAATGGAAACCCCTATCTTTTATCTTATCCTATTAAGCATCAAAAATAAGGATAAGTTTGTATAAGGATGTCTATTTCAAAAATTTATAGTTTTCGAAATATTAACAATTTAATATTTATCTATTCTAACAATGCTTTTAAATAGCGGCTTAGTTTGCTTCTAATTGGCCTTGACAACAAAATGCGGCGTCACAGCCAACTACCCCGTACCTACCCGTACTTAAATGCATTGTTAGAATAGATCAATATTAAATGGTTAATATTTCGAAAACTATAAATTTTTGAAATAGACATCCTTATACAAACTTACCCTTATTTTAATGCCTAATAGGATAAGGTAATAAAAGATAGGGTTTCCATTTAAAAAAATTGACTTTAAGGCTTCTGTCGTGACGATTTTCAACGAGGATTTTTGACCACTCTGTATTTATTAATTGTAAAACTATCGATACAGTCTACTAAAGAAGTTCTTCCTTTACAAGGATCTCAACCCCAACTCATATTAAAGGCTTTGTGTTTAGAAGAACTTGATGGTTATGTAATGGCTTGTAAACGTCATTTTTGACATACAATTTAAAATGTCAAACAGTTGGCTTAGGTATAGAACATTATACATAAATTATGTTAAGAAATTTTACGCAAAAATCTAAAAAAATAATTAATATATAGGGTGTTCCATTTTAAAACTCTTTCGTGACAAGTTGACATTGATTTCCGGTATGACCGGAAGTCGTAGAGCTGTCAAGATATTTTAGTTGTATGTGTCCCTCTGTGACTTTATAATGTTAACAGAATTCCAAAATTATCCAAAGCGTACTCTTTTTCGAGAAATCGATCGCAGCGGCCGGTGGGACACCCTGTAATAAACAACGAAGTAAATAAAAGTTAGGTTAACTTTAACTATTATTCGGAGATTTTCAATAGTTTTTATAAATAAAGTTCGCTGGACGGGCGGCAGCTACCGATAACAGTAGGTATAAACCGCCGGTAATAACAAATTTATGACCATTTTCGGCGGTTGCTCATATACGTAGATAGATAAATCCGCCGGTCGGCGGTTTTGCTCTTATAACTGGAGCAAAACCGCCGGCGGTCGTTTAGCCAGTGCCTTTATTTTAAGTTGTGGTAAAAAATATATCTTACCCTGTTTAAGTATTAGATTGCCCTCGACGAAAGCGTTAAAGGGGTTACCTTCTTGGGTTTGCAGTCTTTTTCAATTTCTTCTTGAGATACGTCCGTAATTTTACGTCCTGCTTCAGACTTCTTGCGAGTTACGGGGATGAACGAACTCGAGTCCAGGCAACATGTCTTTTAAAACCAGCCTACAATAACAAACAAGTTGAAAGAGAAAAAAAACATATTTTAATTTAGTAAAGTATTGCAGTAGTTATTAGTCTTTTCTCTTCTATGTTAAGCAGTTTTTTAGATTTTTTTTTACGAATGGAACATTTCTAACATACCTCGAAACCTTCTCAGTATCTAATCCAGGCTCCATACTATCTGAAATATCATTTTCGCTATCACTAGGCTTCAGAATGTAAATACTATCATCTGATAGCTTCGGAGGTGGTCCTAAATCGTTCCAGTTCACCCCTCGAAGAGACTGTGTTCACGTAGGCTGGTATATGGTATAGAATCTGATACTCCTAACATAAAAAATAAAATTTTAGAATTATTATAACATCCAGAAAACACGTTAAAAATCTATTGTAACTTCTTTACATTTTGGAAAACAAACATTTAATTTAGACCAAGCCAAAGGTTTCTGTAAAAAATAACGTTTTTTCAAAATAATAAATATAAGTGTCCATCCATAAAAACAATGTATATATTTATGGAAATTGCACGTTGTCACCCAAAAAATATATATAGAGGCAAAATAATATGACTAATGGTAGGTTTACATCATCACAGAAATTCTGGCTAATGTAAAGAATACAAAATTTCTTTCAGACATAAATTTTTGACCGTTTAGATTAGCCAGAATTTCTGTCCGACATAAATATCATGCAATAAATGTCAGATAAATGTCAGATACCATACCAAAGTAGGGTACTTTTAAATTATTGGCATTTACTGTAATGTTCTTAAGTTAGTTAA
The DNA here is from genome assembly GCA_014170235.1 of Listronotus bonariensis. Classification (NCBI taxonomy): domain Eukaryota; kingdom Metazoa; phylum Arthropoda; class Insecta; order Coleoptera; family Curculionidae; genus Listronotus; species Listronotus bonariensis. The sequence continues at coordinate 22,336 of JACEGR010009308.1, forward strand.
TTAGGATTTTAAGATTAAAAAAAGAATATAAAACAAAAATTAAATGATATATTTTAGGCTACTTGATAGAACTTACCTAAACGCCTACTAGGCTCTAAAACTAACAATTTTTCTACAAAGTCTTTTACTCTCTCATCAAAGCCATCAGGGAATTTGTATTCCAACCTTAAAATCTTTTGAAAATAAGGTATTCGCTGCCACCTGTGAATGGCATCTCTCCTGAGGCCATTTGAAAAACTAAAAAAAAAAATTTAAGAAAATTTAAAACAGCTTCATACAAAAATATTTTTATCTAAGAAAGTGTATTCAGATAAGTTTTTTTCCCAGGGAGCTGTCTACATGTCCGGTGGCACTGCAGCCTAAAGGCTTATCGTACCAAACTCCCGTTTTTTTGTACCCATTCAGTACCCTAGTTCCTTGAAGAAGGCCGTATAGGTCTGCTGGGTGTGTACCATATGTTTCCGGGGGCACTCTAATATCCCTGAAGATTGCCTGTCTTTGTGATCCAATGCCTCACACTCTGACAGTATGTGGGTTACTGTTTCGGTCTCTGCTCCAAATCTGCAGTCCAGATCTCCGTTGTATAATCCCATTCTATTCAGGTGTTCTTTCACTGGAGTATGTCCGATGAGGAAACCTGTGATTGTTCTTAGCTGGTTCCTACCGATTTTGAGTAGTTCTTTAGCTTTTTTGTGCATGGTCCTCTGATGTACATTTTCCCATGCATGTGTTGAGGAAGCCTTTCCCAGTGCAGTCTTTGCTGGTCCTTTACCCAGTTTTGTACCGCACTCCGGAAGGTACTCTTTGGAACTCCAAGGACTGGTTCTGGCCCGACGTATGTCGTGGTCTGACCCCCTTCTAGCCAGTTCGTCTGCGTTTTCATTACCTTCAAATTCGGCAATGCCCTGGCAACCACATCAACCTCGTGTTGTTGCGTTCCGACAATTTCCCTGAGTTCCTCAAAGGCATTCTACTACCAGCCAATACTTGGGATTGATTAGTGCACCAAGGGCTGCTTGACTGTCTGTAAGAATGTTTTGTACAATTTGTGTGGGCGCTTTGCTTGTTAATCCTGGCACATTTTAAGATCGCAAAAATTTCTGCTTGAAATAAAGAGGCCTGGTTTCCTAGCGGAAAGATCAAAACGAAGTTACCCACCTCACTGTAGACACCTGCTCCTGACCCTTCTTCGGTTTTAGACCCGTCTGTATACCAGGTTTGACCTCGGAGAGTCTAAAATTTTCGTTTGCCCAGTTCTGGGTTTATTGTCACCTAAAAGGGTCTACTGGGTACGATTTGTGGTTTCATATAGTCTGTCCTCATATCCGTTATGGGACTCCTTATAATATTTTTTATTTCCATGTCTCCCTGGATCTAACTTTTGCGTTGGTCAAGGTTATTTTTCTCAGTTCGGCATACCTCCCATTCTCCTTTGCCTTCTCTTGTACCACTCATACGCAGTGGCAGAAGGTCAAATAGGGTCTCACAAGAATGCTGTTGGTGTGCTTGTAATGCATCCCGCTATGCCAAGGCAGGCAAGTCTTAGCACCTTGCCCAGCCAGAATTAAATTCAGGTAAGTTGGATAACTCACACCTCTATCAAAAACAGTAACTTTTTTATTCTAAATTACTCAATTAAAACCCTTTCTTATTTACGATAAAAGTTATTAAAATGAATGCAGAAATACATTCAAATGAGGTGCAAATACATTTTGAAATCATCTGCTAGGTTCTAACAATATACAGTGGTGTCTCAAGGATATGAGGGTGGGCCAAATTAAACTTGCACACTTTTTAACTAACAATAACTTTTATCTGTTTTGTCTATATTTTTATTTTTACAGGGCTAATAGGTAATATGTTTTCTCTAGGTTTGAAAATGTTGGTCAAACAGATTTAGTCAGGACCGGACTTATGTGACTTTTACGAAATGATGCATTTAACCTCGTTGCAAAGAAATCAGGTTTAGCTACAATTGAGCTAATACGTCTTCCTTGTAGACAACTATGGGAAAAAATTCAGTAAAATCTATCAATAATTTGAGGATTTAGGAATTAGGATTATTCTTGATAAATGATGCGCCCCAAAATGCATGCATTTCTCTCGATTTTAACAGGAACTTTTTTGAGTGTGCTATGAAAATCAAAAATGTGAGGTTACCATGGTTCCTGAAGTGGATGCCAACAGAACTTAACAGTAAATTAATTAAAATTAAACATATTAGCCTAATTGTAGAGATAGTCTGATTTATTTGCAAAGAAGTTAAATGCATCACTTTGAACAAGCTGTTGTGAATAGTCTAAGGTTATAGTAAGTTAAAAAATATTTTTTGTTTAATTCACTGTATCAAAAATTGATTTAACTAACTAGAAGTAACCATAACCTCCCCCCCACAATGTGACAGAACAGCAAAATTTTAATTGTCCAAATACATGAAATCCGCAATTGCACAAACTCGGTCAACATATGCACCTTGTAATTGTATATGCGCCTTATTAAAAAGCATATTTTTAAAGTTCTAGGGTCCATTGAAATATTTTTTTAACAAGCTTAGGTTAGTGGTAATATAAAAAAAATATTAATCCGGTTTAATTTTACAAATTTCTTTTTATTTTAAAAAATGTGTTTAAAAGTATTTTGTTTAAGTACTAAAAAGGATAATATGTCAAAAAATTAACAAAACTAATACAAGGTTTATCCAAAATTTTACAAGAAATTCTAAAAACTGAATTGAGGGTCACGACTTGGTATTTTGACATATGTAACTTGTAATGCTTAATAATTTTATTTTATTAAACATTCTGTTGTATTTAAAAAAAGGGTATTTTACTCTTTGACAGTTTTAAGTATAAAACAGTGCTTAAACTGTTTCATACCATGCACAACCTTTTATAAATAATAAGATTTTCCTATTATATCTTTAATGAATAAAATTATTTTTTTAATGCATTACATTTAAGTTATTAAAATAATTTTATAAAATATTTATAAAGGTATTTATCTAAGTATAGTTTTAACCAAGAAGCTTAATTTAACTAATAATTTTTAATTTAATATGTCTTGGATAGGATGATTTCTTTAATTAACACGCTATTTAAATTTAAAGCAAAATCGCAATGTTAACCTACAAAAAAATTTTCAATCAAAAATTAATTTCCATCATATTATTTATTTTATCCCTTATCTTTAAAAATTATTTAGGTTGTCTGTCCATTTAATTGTTAAGAGGCGTATTTCTCAACTTCTTAAAAAGACCATTAATTATTTTATTTATTATAGTATCCTCCTAATACTAATAATACAAATATACAGTAAACTTATACGGGTTAATTTTTTAAATTATTTATAATTAATATTAATAAAAGTTTAATTCTCAATTATCACTTTCAGAAATAAGTGCAAAAGTTGAAAAATCTTAAATAAAAATAAAAACTTGGCGCGCCTCAATAACTTCTAAAAAATCCTAATTTTATACAAATTTGTTTTATTGTTTTTAAGATCACATGAAGTAGAAAGTAATAAATTGATACAATTTTTTTTTCGCGTATTAAGTAGATATATTATATTTAGGTAACTAGTAATAGATAGCTGATTAAGGGGCCTTTGTCTCCTGGAGGATGGAGGCCTTTTAATTTGCTTTCTATTTCTACTAAGGTATTGGCACAAGTAGTGTAAAAATTATTGTAAAGAATAAGCAAGAAATAAGTACTAATAAAACAAAAAGTAAGTTCAGCCAATTCATAAAAATGGAAAACTGTGCCTTAACAAGCTTTTGTGTAACAATCCTAAAAATAGAGTAGACACAACACACTTATTTTATCATACATCAGCATACTTTAGTTTCCCTAAATATGTAAATAGGAATAATATTTTCCCTAAGCTTTTAGAGCTAACTCATAAATTACTAAATGATTGTAGAAAATAAACAGATGGTGCTAATGCGTAATATTTCTTTCGTTTTCTTTAAGAAAGTGGAAATGAACATTTTAAGTTATAATGAATGTTTTCATTTAAAACATCGTTAGATATATGTTTAACAAAAAAAGATTAATTAAAAACATTTTGTATACAGTACTAATTAATGGTCCACAGAAAATTCACAGATTCCTTATGCCAAAATATTAGGACTTAACCAAACATACCTATATTCAAAAGTTGATAATAAGGAAAATACAGGGTGTCAAAATAAAAAAAAATTATTTAGATAATTTTTAATACGTTTTAAATATTTTAATAAATTTTGTATATACTGTTAAATATTTTAACGTAAGTTTTTCAAATTGGATAAGATTTTTATGTACAAAATAGTCTTCTCTTTAAAACGTCCTAACTTTTTGTGCTACTCTGTATGTACCATCCAAGGAAACAAGTAAACTTGCTCATGATTTTTAATAAAAGGTATGCATTGTAAGAATGGCTCCAAGCGAGGCCCTCGGTATCTATCAGGCTCCGCGCTGCGAGCCGTTCTCGCTGTGACGTCATCTTAAACGTCCATTGCTTGCCGACTTTCGTGGACTCTATTCGCAGCTTCATCACGTAAATATTTTGGCTTATTTATGTTTACCTCATTTGTTTATAAGTATATGCTTGTTTCAAAAAATGTTAAATCATTGTTGTGCGCCTGAATGCAAATCCAACTATACGGGAGAAGTATACATTGTGTTACGGAATGTTGTTAAAAAAAATAAGGGCAGATTTAATTCCTAAAAAAATTTAAAAAAGTTTATTTAAACATGGTTACAAAAATTTTTCATTCTCAAGATACAGGACGTTAATCTCGATAAAAAAATGTTTTTTTAATAGCTTAAATATCCTTTACCCAATTTTGTTTAAATTTGGCAATGATATTTATGACATTAAGGAGGTAATTTATCGCTAAGTTAAAAACATTTAATAAGTCCAGTGGCGTCTCGAGCAGCAACTGTCGGAATATTTCTAACAAAAAAAAAAAAGAAAAACCGTACGGTACCACACATTCAGTGGACTGTGTAAATGTGTATAAAATGTTTGTGCTTTCTTTAGATTAAGCATATAAAAATACAGCTTTTATAACATCTATTTTTTCGTATCTTGTTTGGTTTAGAAGAAAAATATCGTTAATAACATATTTTTAGATTATAAAAGAAGCATTGGGGGAAGTTTTTCTTTTAAAAATTAGGTTTATAGTTTTTTATTAGCAATTATGCAACAACAAAAATAAATTCTTACCCAAATAGGATTTATATCTATTTAAGAATTTTTACTAAAATAAGTGTTATCAAATTTTACAAGTTTAACACCCTGTATCTTGAGAACGAAAAATTTGGGAACCCATAATTATATGAACTTTCCTTTCGATTTGATGTAGAATCTGCCCTGAAACTCTTTTAACAACATTCTGTAATACCCTGAATACTACACAATTTTATTTTTCACCTGATGAAGAATTAAAACAAAGGTGGATGTGAAATGTTGTTACGTTGTTTC
>JACEGR010009309.1:0-27786 GCA_014170235.1 Listronotus bonariensis
GGGTGTTCGAAAAGTTTTGAGATATACGTACATTTATTTGATTTTTTCAAAATAATTTCCACTACATTGAATACACTTTTCCATTCTAACAAACCAGTCACTGAAAATAGCTTTCCACTTTTCATTTGAAATTTCAGCGCATTTTTTATCCCAGGCCTCCAGTAGCGCGTCTTCAGTTTTAAACTTTTGTCCTTTAATTTGGCTCTTGACAAAAGAAAACAACCCAAAGTCACACGGCGCCAAGTCATGGCTATAAGGCGGATGTTCCAAAAGTCTCAAGCCTGCATCTGTCAAAAATTGACTGGTAAGTTCAGCTCGATGAGGTGGGGCATTGTCATGATGAAGGTACCAGCTAGCGAGTTGCGAGTTTTGGCGAATCACTCTTAACTTTTCTATAAGTTTTGAAAGGCATACTGTAGTGTACCAGAGAGCATTTACGGCCTTTTGTTCTCGGAGCAGAACACGCTCAATTATTCCTTTTGAACCAAAGAAAACAACTATCATTATTTTTTTAAAGATCTTGATTTGCGTACTTCGGTCGGAGTTTCTTCACTTCGAAAACCCATATCTTATTCTGTTGTTTAGTTGGGACGTCGTAATAATAAAGATAAGTTTCATCTCCCGTGACGATCGACACTATGTTTAGATTTACCCTCCTAGAATTTGGACATTTTTTTACACCAATTCACTCTTTGTGTCTGCTGCTCGGGAGTTAACTTGTGTGGAACCCAAACCGTAAAAATTTTTCTAAAACCCAAGTGCTCATGTATGATCGTGTGTAATATTGCTAAACTAATGTTCAATATCTCTTCTAACTGTCGATAGGTAATTCATCGGTTTGTTTCTATAGCTTTTTGGACGGCAGATATGTTTTCTGGGGTAACTATTTCACACGGTCGACCTGAGCTTGAGGCGTCTTCAAGCGAAAACGAGCCCCGCTGAAATTGTTTGTACCATCTGTATATGGTCGCACGAGATGGACAGTCATCACCAAGTATAGGCTTCATTTCTTCTAAACACTGTTCTTGAGATAACCCACGTGAAAAGTTGTATTTTAAAATTGCACGGCACTCGATAGTCGTCCACGACGCCGTTGCGCTAAAATCTCTGGACACGAACTGGCGCAAAACTGATAGTTTACTAATAACTATGCAGGAATACGACATGTCATGACATGTACAAACAAAAACATCAATGTTACTTTCCTGCACCGTTTAGTTACAAAGTATCTCAAAACTTTCTGAACACCCTACGTATTTTTACTGTAGAATTTAATATTTTCCATATAAAATGACCATGCCGAAAAATGGTTTTTATTTATTTACGCGGAAACCGTGCATCAAATAAAAAAGATCAAGTTTGTTCCAAGCTTAATGGAAATTTTAAAAATGATTTTTATTTCAAAAAATGCAGTGGCGTACAATTTTTATTTCTTAAAAAATATTTAACTTAAACCTATCATGGACGACACTGGCAAAAAAATTTTTTTCTTGAATGCCAAAAAATGTCTTTTGGTGCATAGAAGGCGTCTCCTATTTTTTTATAAATATCCAAATTGGTATAAAAGTTATTAAGTATAAAAAAAAATAAATAAATTTTACACCCTGTAGTTCAAAAACTAAGACGTTTCATATTGTAGAATTAGCCCTAAATAAAAATAAATTATATATGAAATAAAAAAATAGGTTACACGATTTTATTGTACTAAAAGCTGAAAAATAATCCGGTAAGTCCTAGCTACCAAATCGCACCAATCTTCTCATCAATCTAGGTATTGATCAGACAAATAATAAAATCGTTGGACCCTTTACATTTCTGTCTGAATATTTAGTTTGGATACGCTACGCCCAACGGTTTTAATATTTGTCTGATCAATACCCCAGATTGATGAGAAGATTGGTGCGATCTGGTAGCAAGAACTTACCGAATTATTTTTTAGCTTTTAGTATAATAAAACCGTTTAACATATTTTTTTACATAATTTATTTGGAGCAGGCTTAAATAATTGTGAAATCCGTTATTTTGTTGCACAAAATCGTATAGTGTAAACAGTTACTTGACTATTGTCTTTTGATTTTAAAATTCACGCGTTTAGAGTTGCTGTATCTGGCGAATAAACCATGATTTTTAATTTAGCTGAGCTACATAAAACGTAATTCAATACATACAAAACCTTTCTTTATTTATATCACACACAATTTAAGATCTCCACAATAATTAAATTATACAACAGCCTAGTAAGGCCACATCTTAAATACGCATCACAAATATAGATGCCAATGGAGACCACACATAATGATTTTATAGAGAAGGTACAAAAATGTTTTTCAGGTATCTCTATCATCAATTTTAGGCATTCAACCAATTATAACCGCGGTAATAATTGGTGACAACTTTGACATATAATACATTGTTAAGACGTCAACATAACCGATTGGTAAATACCGTTTTAGAATTGGTTCTTCGTCTAAAAATTGTTAAATATAATAATTATCCATTTAAAGTGTCTTATAAAAGTATGTTAAGTAGTTTTGGGGTTACATCTTTGTCCCAAAGAAGAAAAAACGAGAGTGATATTACAAAGATTTTAATTTTATCGATTATGTAAATTTAAATGTACCAAGGATTAACTTAAGAAAGTCAGTAAACCGTAAAATATTTAGTGTAGACCCATCTAGCTTGTCTCCTTTTAACCGTATGATGGCTGTGGCAAACGAGCTTCTCAGGGAGGTCCAGACAGATTTCTTCAGTGATAGTTTAAAAAAATTGAAATCTGTACTTTAGTAAAAGTCTTTATTTTTTTCATTATTTGTTATGTTTGTTAGTATGTAAGATTGTTTTTTCTTTGTTCTCTAGTTTTAGAATCTTTACATGTAATTACCTATTGTACTGGTGTTTGTAAAGAATACAATAAATAAATAAATATATTTTTTAACATAAACATGTTACAGGTATTACAGGAGCGCTTATAAAGCTTGACAAAAATGGTGACTCTGAAGGAAATTTTTCCGTGTTAGCTTACAAAGAGGCGGAAGTTCAGCACTATCAAGGACCCACAAATAATTTTAGTTGTGGATTTCATATGGCACCAGTAGGGCAATTTTATCAAACTGAAGAATCGCAATACCCGGTAAGTAAGTACTTCTTTTTACAGTGTTAATATTTTCATTTAGGTTTTATAATAACAAAAGTGCACTTTGAGTAGGGGTAATAAAAATTAATAAAAAATGAAATAATGTCTTAACCGGGGTATACACGGTCATGCAAACCTGAAACGCACTTGCATGAAAGCAAATGTCAAATGAAGCTTTTGATAAACACGATTCAGATGTACCTGTCAGATCAGCGTCAGTTTGGGCAGCTGGTGGTGTGATCAACTTGAGCATAAGCGTAATTTAGCGAAAAGGTTTTTTTATTTTTGTGAATGTATTCATTACTTTTAACTATGGATGGTGGAGGGAGGATAACCATCTGAATGTTTTAAAAAGTGTCCGTTGAAAGGAGCAACTTAAGATGGCGCCACCGTCGCCAGAGGGGATATTTTAACCAATGAGCATGAATTATTAGAGTAAAATGAAAAAGGACAGATAGATACAAAATAAAAAAGGAAAGAACTACCAAAATTCCTCCACTGGCTACGGTGGCGCCATCCCAATTTGCTACATTCCGATGGCCACTTTTTCAACTTGTCCGCCATAAATGATGCTTATCCTCCCCTCCACCATCCATACTTTTAACTTTCCAAAAGCATGGATAACCTTGGTACATATCTATAAAATCACGCAATACATCTTCCTGGCGCCAAAAAGCCTTTTTGTTAACTCAAAACCAAAATATTACTCCGTAAACGACGTTCTTAAACTGAAACGTTAACTGACGTGTCCTACACATGCACAAGTTTGCACGACGCGCGCCACGAAAAATCAAACTCGGACATCGAGTCGCATGCCAAGCCAGATGGGGCAGTTTTTTAATACACACGGTCCAAAGTCGATTGATGAGATAAGGTCACGACATTCGCCATATTGGCTAGCGCGGCTGTGACGTCAAGTCGGGCCATTTTCGGCCATGTTTGATTTTAGGCAGATCAGTGGCGTAGAATTAAGGAGAAAACAAAAAAGAATTGTATGTTGTAAACAAAATTTATTGGATTATTTTAATAGGCATAACCTAAAACAAAAACCTAAATGTGGTTTAAATATTGAAAATTAAAAATTATCAAAGCGACGACAGGACGATGAGGTACCTGGCAGAGCAAAACATTTTCCATGGTTCCGTAAGCAAAAAACCATTTTTAAAACTTTGTATACAAGGTGTCCGCTAATGAATGGTACACAGAAAAACCACAGATTCCTTATGATAAAAAAATATTAAGATTTAACCAAACATACCTAATATCCAAAAGTTTATAATAAGGAAGATACGGGGGTGTCATAGTAAAAAGAAAAAAAAGAAAAAGTAAATTTATTTCGATAATTGTTCCCCCTTTTTGAATATTTTAATAAAACTGTATCTCGGGGTTTTTAAACATCAGATCGAATATTATTTTTTTGTATAGACTAGAGGGCAATGGGTACACTATTTAAAATTCTCTAAAACTACCCAATTTTTTGTTACTACTCTGTATGTATGTAAACTAGTAAGCTTCTCTATGCTTTCTGCACAAAAAAGGTATACTTAGTAAGAATAGATCTTGACAACCGTTTTTAAAGTATTCACGTTTTAGTTGTTCCCGAAGTATGTACCTTCAATAACATCATATTAGCTATAATTACTGCTCAGATATAAACAGCTGATAGCTAAAAACTCCTGGATACCGAGTTTTATTAAAATGTTTAAAACATATCAGAAATTATCGAAATACATTAAAAAAAAATATATATCCCTTTAACGCCCCGTATCTTCCTTATCATTAACTTTTGGATATAGGTATGTTTGTTTAAATCCTAAATGGGTATTTTCGCATAAGAAATCTGTGGTTTTTCTGTGTACCATTAATTAGCGGACACTCATCAGTATCATATGTATATAAAAACACGAATGACTGAAAACTATTCGACTAAACACTATCAAAATCTCTAAAATAAAACGAGTCCGAACCAATAATAGGGAATTATTGGAATAGGCAAATAGTGCTAGCAGTATTAAGGGAAAAATCTTATTTTATTAGTGCTAAACATTAACGCGCCTATGCAGTGTTATTGGTCAACATGACATGCTTGTATTATTTTTTAACCTAAAACTGGAATATTATTTGTTTTTATTTATAGTCTATTTTATTTATTTGTTTTGTATAGTCACAAATAAAGAAGTACTAACTTTTTAGTATATTTTAAAGACAAAATTTAAAAATAAACTAAAATTACTTTTAACCCTTAACCCCATGTCGTTTTCAAATGTCAAAATAAGGAAAAGAAACGACCGACTATATTTTGGCACAATTAAAGTCTAGCAGTAACTTTAATAAAGTTTCCCTTATTAAGAACCACTATGAGCATGCGTAAAGTAAAAATACTGCTGAATTTATTACTGCTAGACCTTATATGAATTCCAATAATTCCCTAATATGTGAAGTCTCTAAACTAACCAAAAAATTAACAACTGGAAATCCTTGCAAAATATACAACCAAAATGAAAATGGCAAATTTACACAGTTTTTACCAAACAAAGCTTCGACAAGGCACGACTCTGTCATCAGCTGATAATGCTACCAACTCAACTTTGAACAGAACTGCCAACCGAAATCGTAATTCTCACACCCTCACGTCCCTGACAAAAGCTATCCCCGGTCTTGCTTATGTCTAAACCCCTTCTCATAAAGAAACTCTTCACACGGTCAAATTTGCGCGCGAGTTTTGGCTTTTTGACAGATGTGACAGTTTTACATGACCGTGTATACCCCGGTTTAGTATTCTTCTATACAGAATGTTTCTAAAAGGTCTGAACAAAATGATACTACAAACTCCTGTATTTAAAACTAGCCGACCCGTTGCCACTTTGCTAGGCGTTAATTACATTTTTCTAGAACAAAATTTTACTACAAACTCCTTTATTTAAAACTAGCCAACCTATGCCCAGGTCGTTAGGCGTTAATGGGCAATTTTGTTCCATTATAATAAAATATAGCCTATAGCACTCCTGAATAGTGTAGCTTTCTGATTGTCAAAAAATTTGCATGATCGGTTCAGTATTTCCGAAAATTAGCCCTAAAAAACAAACAATGTTACAAACTTTACCTCTTTATAATATTAGTATAGAGAAAACCATGATAAAAGGATCTAAGGTAATGATGCGGGTTGACGAGGGTGTCAGATTTTTCATTTTATTTAAGTTATTTTTAAATATTTTTTTAATATTAAAAATTTTGGTACAAAATTCAGGTTTAGGGGACTTTTTTGTTTGCGGTTTTGTTGTAAAATGTTGCGTCACCTATAGTCCTATTTTTTTTCTTTGGACAATCCACGAAGGCTGAAAGGCCTAAATAATAATGTACCGTGGGTGTCTTAAGCAAGGTAAGAGAAAGTTTGTAAACACGGGACTTAAAAACTTAAAGATTTGGGGGAGAAGGTTTCACATTCTAGAAACTTTAGGATAAAAGAAGGAACAAAGTGGGAAGTTCGGGGCCTGTTTAGTTGGACCGTATAGAGATGCATACGTGCGGCACCACGAGTCTCTGTGTTGGGAGTTGCAAGTGGAGGAACCATAGTGGATAACTCGTCGAAGCAGAAGCCGTGAAAGTATCTATAAAAGAGCGATAGATCTCCTACAGCTCGACGTTGGGCAAGAGAGGGAAGTTTTTCAGTAAATGAAGGGATCATTAATACCACGAACAGCTCTTCTTTAAATAGCATCAAGAATGCTGAGGGTTGTGGGGAAGCCATTTCCCAGACCTAAGAACAATATTCCAGAGAGGGAATTTGGAAAACATACAAAGTGTATAAATTGGAAGAAGAAAAATATTTTTTGGCCCGGAAAAATACAAGCTTTTTGAAAGTCGCCACGGCTATGGATACAATGTGTTTATGCCAGTTAATGTTGTTCTTAAATTTGATGCCCATATTTGCTTATGTTTATAATGTCATTACTTTTTTTGCCTTGATATATTACGGTTATGGTAAAAATATCTTTTCTTATATGTTTTGCACAAAAATAAAATTTGGTTAATATCGCTATTACGAAGAGATATTTAAGATGAAACGTGTTATTCCATACAAAAGTTGTTTATTGCATTCCCTTGCGCTTTATCTAGGCCACCTGGCAGTCTCCAAAAGGTCTGTAAAAATGCTACCACAAATTATTTGGTTCAAAAATTGATCGTCAAAAAGATACAGGGTGTCAAAGTGTGTTGTCACTTGTTTTCTATTAATTCCGGTTGAAGCGGAAATGACTACTACTTTCAAATTTTTAATACCGGTGGTTTTATTTGAAATTTTAGAGTAGCAGTTACGCCTGGTTAAACCGGAAGTAATAGAAATCAAATAAATAAGATCAACCAACCCATATTGACGTCAAATAACAATATACCAAATTTCATTTTTCTATCTTTAGAGGTAATTAATTTTATGAGAAATCACTTTTGAGAAACACCCAGAATACACCATTAAAAATTATTAAATCACTTTTACACATCAAATACTACCAAAATGAATTTTGTACGTTTTTCGGTAATTGTTTACTTATCGGACACCACGCCGATTTTGATGATTTTTGGCATACGGGGGTTTTTGAGGCGTTTATTATAAATTTGAAACGTAATACGGGGGTTTTTGGGGAGCTGATCACGAATCTGAAAGAATTATTTGGCGGAAACGTTTCGTTCTCGAGATATCCATCATCAAAGTTGGTATTTGAACTAAGCTAATTTTCACTATATTCCTCCTTTTTTGCACACAATTCTTGATTTAAAGCTAAATTGTCACACAATATTTGATTTTAACCTTTTAAAACCCCGTTTTTCTACGTTTTTACATTATTTTTGCAATAAATTGCGTGGCTTTTCTTTGATAATGCGGCAACCATACATACACATAGAGCTTCATGGTACACTGGGATTGAAATGATTCAAAGTATAGCTATGCAATTTAATGCAAAAATAATGTAAAATACGTAAAAAAACAGGGTTTTAAGAGGTGAAAATCAAACATTTTGTGACACTTTAGCTTTAAATTAAGAATTGTGTTCAAAAGAAGGGAGAATATAGTGAAAATAAGCTTAGTTCAAATTTGAACTTTGATGATGAATATCTCGAGAACGAAACGTTTCCGCCAAATAATTCTTTCAGATTCGTGATCAGCGCCCCAAAAACCCCGTATACCAAATTTCTTCAAAATTGGAGTTGCCGCCGGTTTCTAGAAAATTACCATTTGAAAGAATTTTTAGTCAGCAACGTTCTTGAATAGAAAACTAAACTCACTATTTCCCCCTTCTTTTTGCATGCAATTTTTGAGCTTGCTGCTAAATTGGCACTCAATATTTCATTTCCACCTCTTAAAAATCTGTTTATTTTATCCTTTTTTTCCATAAAATGTCAAAACTTCACTTTAAATCATTTTAATCACAGTAGCCATGGCGCCGCCATGGCTCCTGTGATTGAAAATGAAACTTTACAATTTTATGGAAAAAGGGCTAAAATAAATGAAAAAATGGGTTTTTAAGAGTATTTTTCTCCTCCAAATTTATACACTTTGTATGTGTCCCAAATTCGACCCTCTCTGGAATATTGTTCCCATGTCTGGGGAATGGCATCTCCTACAACCCTCAGCATTCTTGATGCCATTCAAAGAAGGGCTGTTCGTCTTATTAGTGATCATTTACTTGCTCAAAGACTTCCTTCTCTTGCCCATCGTCGAGCTGTGGGAGATCTATCGCTCTTCTACAGATACTTTTACGGCTTACGAATTATCCAGTATAGTCCCTCCTCTTGCAGCTCCCAACAGAGAAACTCGTGGTGCCGCGCGTATGCATCCCTAGAGTTTCTAGACTGTGGAACCTGCTGCCACCGGAGGTCTTTCCTTCCCCCAAATCTTCAAGTTTTTAAGTCGCGTGTTAGCAAACTTCCTCTTACCCTGCTTAAGGCACCCACGGTGCGTTAGTATTTGGGCTTTCAGCCTTCGTGGATTGTCCAAAGATAAAAAAAATGAATTATTTGCAAAAGGAAGGGGGAATATCGTAAAAATTGGGTAAATTTGCTTTTTAAGTTTGATGGTGGATATTTTAAAAACAAAACGTTGCCAACTAAAAATTCTTTTAGATTTGTAATTAGCGCCCCAAAAATATAAAAAAATAAATCTTTATGAATGAAACAAGTTCTAAGTAATATAACGCCCATTATTATTCTTAAGGCAAAATATTTTATTCTATTTTTAGCAATACAAAAGAAATCCGAACACCACAATTTTGTGGGCTGGAGGAGATAAACCAAATGACGAGCCCAGTTGTGGTTTTGACCACAAACTCTGTCAAAAAACCAACACCCATCGAAATAGCATAATAGCTGCTGGCGTTTTAGCTGTATTGCTTTTTTGTGCCGGGGTCGTCACTATGAGTATTTATAGGAAATGGAAAATAGAGCAGGAGATAGAAGGTCTGTTGTGGAAAATTGACCGAGAAGATATTCATAGTTACTTTGAAAAAGATAATTTGATGTCTAGTCCTAGTCGGGTAAGTGAAGTAATAGTCTAAGTGCCAGTGAATGGCAGACCGTCAGTATTTTAACAAAACTCATATTTTGCTCAATGACTCCTATACCTATCTTACATGAAATGGGTCGTCACTAAGCCGATCGAGGGTAGCTATGACGTCATCCAAGTAAGACAGGTACCAGGTACCTACCTAAATTTGACTAAGTTCGGCAGTATTTTACCAAAGGTGTCGTTTGGGCAAAAAAAAAATTTGGCAGATTTGTTACTTGTAATTTTATGGCAGACTTTTTGAATATCTAAAAAAATTAACCAGCTAAATTGTCTACCAATATATATATTTTTTTGCATTAAATACAGGAAGTCTGGAAATTACGCGACGCGATTTCAGTGGGGGATTCTGCACAAAAAGTTAATGCAACAAAGTTCTTAAAAGTTTTTCGAAAACTCAAAATTAACGGAGATACAGGATGTTATTTTTTAATAACTTTTTTTTAGTGTACTATTTTTGCATACATATCACTGGTGATTTTTTGTATTCGTTCTATTAATTTGACGCCAGTAGTCAATGCCAAAGGGTATAAGGTGTCCTTCACTTTAGAAAAATGACTTGAAACTTTTTTGTTTCAATCTTTTCATATAAATTTGGATATAAAATTAATAAAGAGCATTAAAAAATCTTTTAAACAGGTCCTCTTGTTGCATTAACTTAAAATAAACAGTTTCCGAGAAAAACAAACTGGTTCTTATCATACTCAAGATTTTTAAGATTTTTTGGTAATTTGTTATTTACCGAGCTCCTCATCGATTTTATTTAAATTTTTTGGTATTTCTTTCGGTTATGATATAGAATATCCCCATTCCGATTTCAACAATATAACACACTTTATATGCTGAACTATTTTTGATTTTTTTAATGAAAAATTCGTTTATTTGGCAATTTCTCTGGTTTACCCGTTACGACTAAAAACAATCAGTCAGGTGCTAATGACTAGGAATATACAGTGTGTCCCAGGATAAGGGTTCCAAGAGGACAAGTAAAAAAATATGAAATTTTTAAACATTCTTTTTGGGGAAATCTGGTCGTATGGTCCTAATAATATTTAAGTAACTGATAACTGCAATAATAACGCCAATTAGTAATATACAGGGCGATCTAAAACTAAAAATATGAAAAATAACCAGGATTAAAGTACCTTTATTTTTGAATACAATATTGGACAAAATTGTATTAGTAAATGTTGTAGAGAATTTTATTTCAAAATTTAATGTTAAAGAATTGGAGTAAAAAATATGTTTGATACTTTTTACATTACGCGTTAATAATTTTTAAAATTCATGGTTTAAGGCAGCGAATTTAAAGAAAACATCCTGCTTTTCTATGCTATCCATCACGACTCTCTCCCCAGACCGGTTTTGCCTGCCTTACAGGAACTCGTCAGTAAGGCTGTATCGAGTCGTGAATAGCATAGAAAACAAGGGTCTACTTATTAGACAAGTTTCATTGTCTAGCGGTAGTATATTAAATCCTGCCTTTGATGCCCTACTGAACTCCGTAAAGTCTTTCGGCTCGTTTCGCACTCACGAATGGACAATACGAACGCCTGGAAATAAAAAGGCTTTTTGGATCTTTCTTGTCATTTATCCCGTTTAGTTGTATGGCGTTTTGTATAAAGTGATCTCGCTCTTCTTACTTGCTGGACGTTTGTTTACATTCTTTTATAAGCGGGTGTTTGCGGGAACACTGACGACATTTAAATTTGTGATCGCAATAATAAACAAATATTTGTTTAGTGATTTTGGAAATAATATATTCGTTTATGTTATGTTCTTATACCGTATTTTGTTTCAACTTTAACACTTAGACGAGGTTTGAGCTCACGAATAATTTTTTTCATTAAATCCATGCAATTTAAAACACCGCTAAATTTTAATTTTTACTAATTTAAAGGGATTAATGATATTATATATTATCCCGCTAACTCTCTCCTTTTACACCTAAATTTAGTAGTAGTGATAATCATAGCATAGAAAAGCAGGATGTTTTCTTTTGACTGTCTTTAAAGGGAGTAGAATACTTTGTATAATACACCAAGACAGTAGGGAATTTTTTCCTTGTGCTTTACAATATACATAGCCACCCCGCTACAATTGATGCTCGTATTTACTGAATGCGATTTCAGTAGGGCATCAACGGCAGGATTTAATATCCTACCGCTAGACAATGAAACTTGTCTAATTAGTAGACGCTTGTTTTCTATGCTATTCACCACACAAGGATCTAGGTACACCGTACGATTATCGACTGGAAAATATTGCGGCTGCGCATTAGTCGTATTTTAGTAATTTCATGTTGTACTTAACCTAACATTTCACTCATTTCAGTTTTTATTGTGCGTCTATCAGTATTCTGTGGTTTTTATTTTTCAATACTCATTTCACATTTCACGGATTATTTTTATTAAGACTTGCACTTCACATTAATTATATTAACATTATAAGTTACCTAAGTAGGTTTTGTTTTTAGTTTTATATTTTATTTTTTTATAAAAAAAAACAAGAGGTTTATTTAATGACATATTTTATTACATAATTTCAATACCTTCTAGGAAGGTAATAATTACAGTAACCTCTCTATAAAAAAAAAAATAATATTAAATAAAATATGTTTATTTGCACACAGAAAACGAATACTAATTCATCATCCACTTTTTTTTTTCATATCTTTCACGTTTGTTTTTTTTGTCCTTCATTCATACTGTATGTAAGTTAGGTTCGTATATTAATATAATAATATTATTTATTTATTTATTTATTTATTAAGTATACGGGATTCCCCATTTTTACAATGACTATTACAATTATTGAAAAAAATAACTACAAAATTAAATTAAGCTACAATTAGATAACTAACTATATACTTATATTACTTGATGCTTGGTGCATAACTAAATTAATTTGTTTTATTTCTATTAAACCTTCACCATATCGTCAAGAAATTTGTATATACGTTTTCACGACTTGCCAAGAAAACATGTTTCACGTCACGCGGGACGAATGTGCAGCCGCAATATTTTCCAGTCGATAATCGTACGGTGTACCTAGATCCTTGTATTCACCACGACTCGATACAGCCTCACTGATGAGTTCCTGTAAGGGAGGGCACAGACGTGCAGGTGTAACCACGGTCTACCGTGGGTATACCCACGGTAGACCTGCACAGTTTTTATTCAGGTAGACCTGAGCGTGTGTGGGCAAAACTGTGCAGTTTTTTAACCCGTTCAGGCGACCTGAGAAAAATCAAAAATATCCTATTTGTACCGGCCACAGACACGCAGGTCGACCGTAGAAGTCGTAAAGTTTTTTTAACCTGTTTATTTTAAAAAGGCGACCGAAGCCGGCATCCTTTGTAAACTCGAGGGTGAACTGGTTTATTTGTAATTGAAAAAATACATAGTAATTGATTATGGCAACAGAATTTTTTAAACAATGCAAAACATTTTTGGGTTGTTTTTTTAAATTTTTTAAAAGAATAAACTATAGGTAAACTCCATTTAATAACTTAATGATTATAAATATAATTTAAATGTATAAAAATACTAAAATTAAATAAATAATATACAAGGTGTCCCATTAAAAAAAAGCTTGTGTGTATGACTATGGTTACCATAATTTCTTTAGTCAAATTAAAATGAGACAAATAACTTTGTTTTCTCATTAATGCATTTATTGATATTTCGACTGCTTGCTACATTTTCAAACCGAAAATTTAGCAAAGCTTCAGGACTGAAGTCAAAATGTCAATAAATACAGTGCTGGAAAATATAGCTATTTGTTTCTTTTTAATTTGAAATGTACTATCAGAAAGTAACGGACAACTTAATTCAGTAACTCTTTAATCAATATCGAAACACCTTTATTTCTGATATGTTAAGCGGGAGGGGGACCACTATTTTAAACCTAAATGTTTTCCTAAAAAAATGGTTTATAAAAACAAAACGTAAACATAATTAATATGCACAATGTGTCACCTTAATTCTTTAGACTGTCTTCTTACCACGCATTGGCAAAAATGGACGGAGGTAAACGGGGCGCGAAAAATCTCTTTTACCTGCACGCCTGTAAGGCTAAGTTTATATCATAGGTAAATGGGGCGCCAGCCCTTCCCGAGAGGGGGTGTGGGTCAGGGCAGGTAAGAATTCCTATAATTGACACTAATAATTTGTATACCACTTAGTCAGTTCAGTTCTCATTGTAATAGTGAATTGATGTGCGAAAAGATTTCCACTCAAGATTTTAATAGTGAGAAAATGTCGGTATCAGTAATTGAAAGTGTGAGTGGAAAGATTTAATAGCCTACAAAAATTTTACATTTTCAAAAGACAGTAAACAAAAGAATGTAAATATTTTTTGATGCAATAAATGTTTCGTAATTAATAATTTTTTTAAAAATAGACCAACATTTTTATTTCGATACCTTTACTTTAAAGAAAACATTTGCGCCCCGTTTACCTATACGATTTTATCGACCCCAAGATTTGTGTGTATCATTTACCTGTTCAATAAAACTTTTGCGAAGGTCTTGCGCCCTGTTTACCACCGACGCACACAGGCGAAAATCGGGGAAAAGCCGGTCATAAATAGTAGTAGTGCTGATATGAATCACAAACATGTTTAATCGTAAGAAAATGTTAAAACTAAGATAACACGTTCATTTAAACATTTTTTAAAGCCCCCCTCCCCTTGGGTTCATTTATTGCATTACATAAGCGCTGTGTAAGTACCTATTTTCTTAAAAAATTAAAACTATGAAAAATGTTACTATTAATATTAGACTGTTATTATTTTAACAATTTAAGCAGTTAAGAGCATGGGCGCCGCCTGGATGAAATCTCGGGGGCACCAGGCAAGCTCTGGATTTTTTTTCAAAATTTTATTTTTTTCAAGAAAAGTTTATAAATAGCAACCATTTGCTTGGTTTTTTTTGTGAGTATGGTACAATTACTTAAATCCTGGGGGGCAAACGCCCCTCCGCTCCCCCCAGCCGGCGCCCATGGTTAAGAGTTTAAAATTCATAATAAGAGCGTTTATTTCGGCTCGAATTGAAGTTGGATTGAGGCACTTAACAGAGAGAGAGGTAAACCTGTAAATCCTGCATTTTTTCCAAATTGACTTGCCTTTGTCACTGTTGAGTGCCTCAATCCGACTTCAATCTGCGCTGAAATAAACGCTTTTTGACTGAAAATTTTTGAAATAAAATCCAAAATAACAAGACTTTTGATATACCTGAGGTTAATAAAATTGCTTATTATAAATTAAATAAAGTTGTGATTTGTTTGTTTTTGTTCTATTTAATTTTATAACTAACTTTTGTGTGTAAAAATAAAAGCAATTTAAAATACATGTTAAGAGTAATATATTTAAGTATGTAGAGTATATACAGACCTCACTTAACAATAACTTTGTAATAATAATAAAGCCTAACCTATCTTAATAATTAAAATCAATCAATATCTTCACTATCACTTTCATTAGCAGAAACTGTTGGTTCATCAAAAAATGCCAAAACTTCTAAAGGGTACTGTTTAAGCTTTTTAGCAGATGATTTTTTCATATTGGAGATTAAAGGATCAGAAGATATTAAAAGATTACAAAATATATCCTCCATGTTTTGTTTTCTTGAAAACTTCCGTGCATGAAATTCACTGAATATTTTAATATCGTTGTTTCTTGATTCCTGGGCTTCCTCGCCAAGTTTCCCAATTGGAACCATAAAATATGATATTATATCAGAACTGTGCATTAAGATTTTATGGACGGAAGTTGGCATATTGTACCACGGATACAATTCTACAAATTTTCTGGCCGTCTCATGACAGTAGTCCTTAGAACTATCAATTTTGATAAGAAAACCACTAGAAATTGTTAATAAAATTACTCTGAATCTAAATATCAAATCTTGATCAATGCCTGTAATTTCCGAATTTTGTGTCATATTTCTCGATGAATTTATATAAGACTTTTGAAGACGCTTCTGACAAGCGTTCAACTCGCATGGTAGAGGTCACTTAACAACACGACAAATAACGACACTGCTCCATTCTTTCCTTGGACTGACAAATTCTTAACCAATTGACAAGTTGGCTTCTTTTAAACAAAGCAGATTTTGTTGCAAAACCCTGAAAAAATAAGTTGTAATTTTGTTAATTATTTTATTACTAGCAATAGCCTATGTTCATCGGGGATAATGTAGGATTCTTATGGTAAAAGAATTTTTTAAATCGGTCCAGTAGTTTCGGAGCCTATTCAATTCAAACAAACAAACAAACAATCAAATCTTTCCTCTTTATAATATTAGTACAGATTATACTTTGCAATCAATGGTACTTCAAATTACATTAGAAAAATCTTCCAAAATTGAGACCGTAGCTTGAAGAATTGAATGTTAATTCTAAAAAACTACATTATCAATAACTGTTTGGATTATAATTTATATTTTGAAACTACATGAATGATTGTTAAAACTGTTTCTTTAATTCTTAGTTCAATGTAATTAAAACAATATATTTTAATAAGATTTCGCCATTTAAAATTGGTCGCCATATTGAATTTTAAACCCATATGGCAATTTTTTTATTTCTCTATTTAATTTTCTATAAAAGAATGTTTTATTTGTTGATTTATTCTTTAAGTTAGTAAGAGAAAATAATTTGTTGCGTTTGGGACCTACATTTTATACGAATTTGGACCCAGACCATAAATCTTTTAAAATATTTTCTCGTCAAGATCGCAAATTATCGCAGCAACTTAAGATGGGATCTTACAAAGGACTTATTAAACAATAATTTAAAGCTAATTTAAATGCGGGAAATTACGGGAAATCATACTTTTACTTTAACAAAAAGTGAAAAATTAAAATTAAAAAAAAATTAACTGTTAACTTTTCAGAACACCAGTATAAAAAAACGTAAAGGAATATTTTAAATAAATATTATTTTTAATATTCTACTTACCACCAGCAATAGGCTCCATAGTTACTTTACAAAATTTTCACCCACACTTTGCCGAAAAACTGAATATAAATTACTAATTTTCACAGGCGCTTTTGAATCACAATGAAATAGTCTCCACGAACATCAGCTTTTAACTAAAATATTTCTGCAAGTGACAAGACTAAAAATAAAAGGGTGATTGTTTATTATACCCAGGTAACTAGATAATGAAATTATACTCAGAATAGGCCTTAATTGCGAAGTTGGTATTTCCGATTTATGGCCGGGTTTTCCCCGAAATTCGCCTGTGTGCGACGGCAAAAATTACCCATAGAAGTGGAGCTACGTGACATGTAAACGTTTTATATATTTATTATTATATTAGTACCTGGACTTTTTACAATGGGCCGTTATCAAAACCAGTGTAGCCCCTTTATTATACTGCGCCGCTTTTTCCTACTAGCAGCGCAAAACGGCACCGACCGGAGGGTGAATCACATTTTGGACTCTACGTGGACTTGATAACTTTTATGATTTTTATTAGTTGATTTCAACGAAATTTCATGTTATTGCCATAAACGACAACCTTTAGTTGTTGTTTAGTCTCTGTGTGGGGTGGTTGTCATTTTTCACAGCACACAGTCAACGCAAGTTAAAAGAATGTCTGGTCTGAACCAAAAAAAAAATCATTGAAGAATTTATTGAAATGTATAAATCTTATCCATGTCTATGGCAAATCAAAAACAAGGATTACCATGACCGAAATAAACGGGAAGCTGCTTATCAAGAACTTGTTAAAAAATTAAAGGTTGTTTTGTAAGATAATAAAATTGAAAGTTGAGATTATACTCCCAACTCGGACCTATACTTAAAAAGGTAAAAGTTGTTTTATTTTTAATTTATTTTTTTACCATAACTTTTTAGCCAACCAATAGCGGTTTTTGTTTCAAATATATAAAAAAGTGTTTAAACGACAACAGATGGGGAAAGGTCGCTTCTTATTCGGATCTTTGACTAATTGCATATCACTATGTGAAAGTAATAACAGATTTTAAAGAAAATGATATGATATACAGGGTGGTTCAAAATCGCAAAAAAAAAATGAAAAATATATTTGGAAACAACTTAATACAAAAACATTAAAAAGTAAGTTTTATACATTTTTTTATCATTTATGATTACTCGGGAAAATTAAGTGTTAACTAAAATAAGCTTCACATATGCAAACATTATTAGGTTAAGTTGCATGTAAATATTATCCAAAGGGTAACGATTTACTTAACAAAAATTAAAATTTCTATTACGTAATAGTATTTAAATAAGTAAGTACATACAAAAATATTCATAATAAATTTTTTTATATTGGCAAAATACCATTTTCGTAATTTTGGATCTCCCTGTATATCATAAGGCGGTTCTTTTTTACGCTTTTATTTTAAAAAATCTCTTTTCTTTCTACGTAATTGTAAAAATATTTTTTATTTGTTCTTTTTACGTTAACCTTAAGTTATTCCAGAAACCATAATCAATGGAAATAAATTATTTTTAACTTTTAATTACGATTTTTTTATTTTTAATTATTATTAATTACGCAATTTCTTTTTTTATATTTCGCAATTTTAAACCACCTTGTATATATATATATATATATATATATATATATATATATATATATATATATATATATATATATATATATATATATATATATATATATATATATATATATATATATATATATATATATATATATATATACTTTGTTATATGATTCTTTGACCAAAAATTATAAATTTATAAAAGTAATTTTTCTTGGATTTAGGTCAGTTAAATAAATATTAAAATGGATAAATTGTCATGTTTTTATTTATTTTTTTAGGCAAAATTTGACTTTTAACAAAAATAAAATATGACATTTTAACCATTTTAATATTTATTTAACTGACCTGAATCCAAGAAAATTACTCTTATATATATATATATATATATATATATATATATATATATATATATATATATATATATATATATATATATATATATATATATATATATATATATAGAGTATATATATATATATATATAGGTAATGTCGAAGGTCAAAAACGGACTATTAAATTAAATACCGAGTTACACTTTTCAAGAAGATAGTTATCTACAAGTTCCCTATTTACACTTTTTTTCTATTTTAAATATTAACTGAGCTACGGAAGAAAAAAAGTGGACCAAACGGTTTTTGGAAACATCTAGTAAGCCATGATTATTCTTAACGAAATAAAAAGCGATTTAAACTAAGCACTAAAAAATACAGTTCTTTTCCCATTTATCCATCTCTGTAGCGAAAGCGGTTTTCAAGATCACTGTACTAAACATCGAAAATAGTATACCCTGTATAATACATTTTATCAAAGAAGGAAAGTATTTAAAGGCCTCAATAAGAAATATTTTATTCTTAAAAAAAAATCATAAAAAACAATAAAATAAAACGAAACTATTTACATATATTGTGGCACAGCAATACCGTATTTGTCATTTAACCTAAACATTTATTTAAATTATATAATTTTTAATTATTATATCCTTTACCTGTTAAACTTTATTATTCATTAAAAAGAAATCTGTTTACGGCCGACCGAAGGAAAAAAACTGTGCAGTTAAACCTGATTGCCCCACACACGCTCAGGTCTCAGGTCTACCCGAGTAGTGTTTCGGCCGACCGGAGAAAAAAACTGTGCAGTTAAAACTGTACAGTTATACCTGATTGCCCCACACACGCTCAGGTCTCAGGTCTACCTGAATAAAAAACTGTACAGGTCTACCGTGGGTATACCCACGGTAGACCGTGGTTACACCTGCACGTCTGTGCCCTCCCTAAGGCAGGCGAAACCGGTCTGGGGAGAGAGTCGTGGTGGATAGCATAGAAAAGCAGGATGTTTACTTTTGACTGTCTTTAAAGGGAGTAGAATATTTTATATAATACACCAAGACAGTAGGGAATTTTTGCTTGTGCTTCATAACATATATAGCCACCCCGCTACCAGGATACACAGAAATAAGAAGATATGATCTTGCGCAGGTGGGCGGAGCTTCGCTGTGCTTTTGCTACGTCATCTGGTGACGAATTTAGGTTAAACGTGGTATAAACGTGCGGATGAAAGTGCGATTTGTTGAGAGATTTGTGTATTTCAAACGGTTTAATCTGGTTTTATAAATATTTTTTCCAAAATACGATGTTCAGTGGCGATGTGTAATACAAATAATCAAAACAAAAGTTACAAGGACATGTTCTAAACATTTTCCAGAGGATTCTTATAAAATGGACTTAAAGGCTGAATTACTGGGTATTTCAACAAAAACCATAGGCTTTTGCTTCTTAAAAAACAAGATTTACTAACCAGAACTAACTTTATTTTTAATAATTCGCAAAATTTTAAATTAAAAAAAAAGAATTAAATGAGGATCCGTTATCTAAATGTTTACATAAAATTAGCAAAATTTTTATTTAGTATCATATTTTTTTATTAATGTTTTACACATTTTTTACGTACACATCTATTTAAATAAAAACGTAAAACCAGGTAAATCACGTAAAAAAGGTGTAAAACACGAAAAAATATGAGTCTTAAATAAAAATTAAGTTCATTTTATATTACATTTTAGATATGGAATTCTTATTCAAATCTAAAAAACTTTTTTATTTTACATTTAGGTAAAATATTAAAACTAAAGACAGCTTTCTTGATCCCTTTTCAAATTTTTGTAGTTTTTGGAGCCCCTCCACAAAGCAAAACAAACTTCTCAATGTGAATCTTTTTTTTAAGAAGCAAGAGCAGTTGTATACACGACTTTCTTGAGCATTTAAATTTTTGTTCCATTTGTCCCATTGTAAAGTCCATCCGTGTATGTATGTACTGTAGACTTACAATTTGATTTTATGGTTATTTCCAATGAATTACTATGAAGTAATTGTAGTAGTCATAATGTTATGTGTTTAGTTGATTGTATATATATTTTTTAAATAAAATTATTGAAAGCCTTCTTTAGTGTAACTTTTATTTTTAAGAATTCAAAAATAAAAATATGGTAAATTTTTACAACTCAATAGCAAACAGAATCACTCGTTATAACATATAACATAAAAATTTAAAGAAAAAGTTTTTTCTTGTCAATGAACGAGTTTGCATATTTGAATAATATTTTTAGTACTAAACATTTTTTCTTTAAAATATTTTTCAATATTGTCAAAAATAACAGTACTTTTCTCCTGAAGAAAATTCATATTTTTTGAGATACCTCGTATACCACTCAAAAAAATCATAATTGTTGCTTGCATTTTAGGTTTGCAGAACTTTTTATAGGGAATAATTTTTTTCGTAAATTTAATAATAAAAAGTTGCCCATATGTATGTACACAACTTAGGCGCGGACACACTGTATATTAGAATTATTAATTTTCTATACTTTCCTTCAGTTTTTTCCCAATATTTATTTATTGTATGATAGTTAATAGACTGATAGTTTGATGAATGTTCCATCCAACAGTCGGTAAACATTTTTCTCCTAAGAATGTAAATATAATTTAACATTCAACAAAAAGTTTTATTTTAAACAGAAACGAGAAATTAGAAGTACACATTAACGACTTTAATCTATAAAGAAAAAGAAATAACTAATCTCTATAATATACCAACTAAAAATAAATTAAACAGTGTTAGAATCCAACATCACCGACGAAAGATATGTATTACTGTTGCGTAAATAAAAATTCGTCACCACATGACGTCACTGCGCGAACCAGACAAATTTAAGCTCGCTATAAATCATATCTTCTTTATCTTTATATCATGCCCCGCTACAATTGATGCTCGTATTTACTGAATGAGATTTCAGTAGGGCATCAGCCGCAGGATTTAATATCCTACCGCTAGACAATGAAACTTGTCTAATAAGTAGACGCTTGTTTTCTATGCTATTCACCACGACTTGATACAGCCTCACTGATGAGTTCCTGTAAGGCAGGCGAAACCGGTCTGGGGAGAGAGTCGTGGTGGATAGCATAGAAAAAGCAGGATGTTTTCTTTTGACTGTCTTTAAAGGGAGTAGAATATTTTATATAATACACCAAGACAGTAGGGAATTTTTTCCTTGTGCTTCATAACATATATATATTTAATTTTATAATTTATTTAGGTTTTGCTCTCTCTTGCCCGTTATTTAAGTTGTAATGCGTAATGTAAAAACTGAAAATAATTAATTTTCATAGGTACTATAATTTTAATTTTTTACATAAAATTTAGTTCTGTGCAACATTAACTTAATTTTGTTCCATTTAGAAAAAAATGGTTTACTCTTGGGCATATTTTATATTTTTAGTTATAACTTGCCCTGTATAATGCCAATTGAAAAACAATTTTGTATTTTTTAATTTTGGACCATGCGGACCGTTTTCCCAAAATTTTTGTTTTAAAATTCAAACATTTTTTGTATATTGGCTAGTAATAATTCACAGAATATCTTTATGTTTTTTTTTGTCTTTTTAGCTTAGTTTAGTTAGTGCAAGTGTGACCTCATACGAATCTAAGGGAGGACTACAAGTTTTTACGACTACGGCCCAGTACAGGGGCGTCGTAGTTAGGATAAAAGAATTGACTTTTTCGCGAAAAAGGATATTTCCAGGGAAGTGATGAAAGAAATGAGACTGTTAAGAGATCTAAGACACGACAATGTCAATTCGTTTATAGGAGCTTGTGTACAACCCACCTCATTACTGCTAGTCACAGATTACTGTGCCAAAGGAAGTTTATATGTAAGTAACGAAACAAATAAATTATACAGGGTGTTCATTTAAAAACTTACCACTCAAGTTATCTGCGAAAAGAGACAAATTTGGGAAAATCGCCGAACCACGTCAAGATATTTATTGAAGGGGAACGTATTTCACAAAAAATTGGAAGGCACCCCTCCAACCCCTTAACCCCCAGGGCTACCACACCAAAATTCTTAAATAAGAAGGTGGGTCCAATGATACATAATTTTAAAGATCCTGACGAGTACTTTATAACCCTCTAGTCTTCACCTACTACGAAATGGCGGTACTTTAAAAATTACCCAAATACCTGATTGGGATGGCCATATTTCCGAAACTAATAATTTAAGATGTACCTAATGGGGTATTTTCTTAAAGCCCTTTTTAATGGTCATTTGTAATGTACAGGGTGACGCCTTATAGTTGACCTTGCAGGGTGTAGCAAAAACTAAAAGAGATAAAACGAATCCGATTGCGCAATCTCGATTTCAATTTTTAAAACAAATTCAATAGTAAAAGGAAATCTTGACTAACTTGATTCGTTTTAAAGATACAGAGTGTTTTTCAAATTTTGTCAATTTGGTCAGGCACTTGTAACTCGCTTAATATTAGCGATAGAAAAAAATTGTAAATAAAAATGTTTTAGGGATTTTTACGTAGAGTTTGGGGGCGTATCTATATTTTTTCCATTGACCTACATTTTAAAGGTATAACACAAACTTCGGTTTTTTTAAATGGAACACCCTGTATATTTTATCACCAATTAAAAGGGCTCCTTAAAAGCCGTGAAAAATACATCGTTTGATATATTTAATTTGTCATAGTTTCGGAAATATAGCCATCGCCAGGAATGCGATAATAAAATGGCTTTTATAAAATACAACACCCAATATTAATATGTTTGGGAACCCCTGGTTTAGAAGATACAGGGTGATTCTCAAAATTTGTCAATTTTAATTTTGTCTTATTATTTGGACATTTATGGAGATAGACACAAAATTTAAATACAAATGTTTTATAACTTTTTACGTAAAATCCAGTGACGTGCTTAAAATAAATACGAGTGTTTTAAATGATTTTATTTATATAAAACACTATTTGGTTGTTAAAAAATTTCACTTTTATTCACAACTTGTAACATGTATATTAAGAAATAAGTACAAATATGTACTTATCTCACTGTTATATTTACTGATACTTTAAGCTAAGTCTATAAAAATAATATACATAGTAGCATACAAAAGGGGTTGTATCACTGATCATAATAATTTAAGTAAAATATATGTTTTAGGATATTATAGAAAATGAAGATATTAAGTTGGATAAAATGTTTATTGCTTCGTTAGTTCATGATCTCATTAAGGTAAGAGCTTTAACATATTTTTATTTTTTCTAGGTAAACAAGATCTTTTAAATATTCGTTACAGGGTGTTTTCTAACTATTAAAAACGTAAAGTGGCTTCGATTTTTTTTTCTCGGAAACGGAGCCAGATACGAAAAGAATCAAAACACTAAAACGTGTATTTTTACTTGCTTAATCGGAAAAAAATATATAACTACATTAAAAGTTAGCTGCTTACTTTTTTCTCAATACTATTGGCTGTAATGCCTACTAAGACGCCACTGAACCCAATAATCTCAATCTAGTTGGGATTTTACAAGCGCTTTATTACACTTAACAATAAGTTACCAAATTTTAACAAAATTAGTTTAAAAATATTTTTGATATTTGTATATATGTTACGCACAAATATCGAAAACGCTCAATGAGCGAAAATAACGCACACAACGCGATATGGACAAAGGTAAATGACCAAAAACCGAAATTAAATAAGTTTCCGTTTTATGGTCGTGAACTTATGACTGCAACGCGTCGTGGTCATTTTAGAAGCGACCACAACGCGAAGTAGATGGTTTAAATCAACCGAACACCGGACGTTTCCTTAATGCGATGCACTATTTCACGTTTGTACTTTAGTTGTTAGTTTGAGTTCAAACAAAGTGAGTCGTTTTAAATCCCAGATGTTGACAGAGGCAGGCTAGCGCCAAAAAATGTTTTGGCTGTGGTTTTAAGTGTACCTGAGTCTGGTATGTACCACTACGCACTAAAGAAGGTGTACTGCAGCGAATGTATGGACGAAATGAGTTTACTTTTGCTGATTTCAACTTTATTGATCAATCGGATTCATTAACTTTAAGAAAAGCTTCAGCTTTATCTCATTATAAGCGTTATTGTAACACTAATAAATGCCATTGCCGTTCTAAGCAAGTATTATGCAACTCCAAAATCCACAAGAGTAGCTCTTGTGAGAACAAAAATTTGTTACAATGTGCTTCAATCTACAATTAAGTCGTTTATATATTTTAGATAAAAATCACTTATTTTAGTTGTTTAAAACTATTATTTTTTGCTAGTTGTTTACTTGTTTAAAATTACGAAGTACCTATTATTTTCATGTTTAAGAATATTTCCAACTTTTGAACTAATTCTGTCTTATATTAACTTAATCTTAAGTTATCTATTTATTTTCAAAATATATGACGCTTTCACTATATTTTAAGGTGTTTAAGTATGTGGTCTCTTTTAATAAATTATTCATCGTTTTATGGTCGTTCTTCAAACGAACAAAACGCGTTGTGGTTGTGTCTAAAATGAACACAACGCGATGCGGTCATGAATTCACGACCATAAAACGAAAAACTATTTAATTTCGGTGTTTGGTCATTTACCTTCGTCCATAACGCGTAGTGTGCGTTATTTTCGCTCAATGAGCGTTTTGTTACGTAGTTAAAAACACACTTTTTCTTATTAATCTTAGAAACTAGACATCTGGTCTACATTTTTAATTATTACCTATGTAGCCTTTTGAGATTGGTAATTTTGTATCTATGTTTTTTCTTTTATTTACAGGGAATGTTATATTTACATAATTCAATGTTAGGGTGCCATGGAAATCTTAAGTCCTCAAATTGTGTTGTAACCAGTCGATGGGTGCTGCAAGTTGCAGACTTTGGATTAGCTGAGATGCGCCATTGTGCTGAGAATGATAGTATAGGAGAACATCAGTATTACAGAAGTAAGCTATTTTTCTAGTCTTAGCATTAATCTGTACCAGTCGCCGAAAATCTAAATTAATTTACCCATAATTTCCTTAGATTTATTCTGGAAAGCACCCGAAATACTAAGACATCCCAGTGCATATATTAGAGGGACCCAGAAAGGTGACGTATATGCATTTGGAATAATATTGTTTGAAATGATAGGAAGAAGAGGACCATTTGGTACTACGGGACATGAACCAAAAGGTTAGTATGTATTACTTGACCATGTTTGTAAATTAACCGTTAAGGTTCGCCTTTTAGAATGTCTTTAAACGATCAAGTTAAATGTAAAGTTTTAGAACCAGATATATGCTTTTTCTACCACCCCATACATTTCTAAAGATCTTCTATTTAAGGTAATTGTCTAGAAAGTTGCAGCAACTCCGATTTTGACGAAATTTGGTTTACAGGGTTTTTTGAGGCCCTAATCACGAATGTGATTTTATTTTTTTTCAAAAACGTTTAGTTTTCAAGATATCCATCATCAAAGTTGAAATTCACACTAACCCTATTTTCACTATATTCCCCCTTCCTTTTGCATACAATTTTGATTTAAAGCTGAAGTGGTCCCCTAATAGTTTATTTTTTTCCTTTTAAAACCCTGTTTTTCTATATATTTTACAACATTTATCAAATAAATTGCAAAGGTTTCCTTTAAAAACGCAGCAAGCCATGCATACACTGCTCCGGCGCATCCATCATAATATGCTGCGTTTGAAAGTGAAGCTGTGCAATTTAATACAAAAAAGTGTAAAATACATAGAAAAATGGTGTTTTAAAACGTAAAAATTAAATATTGTGTGCCACTTTAGTTTAAAATCAAGTTTTGTGTGCAAAAGAAGGGAAATAATATGAAAATTGAGTTAGTTTGATTTTTAACTTTGATGATGGATATCTCGGGAACGAAACGTTCCCGAAAAAAATCATATTCGTCCCAAAAACCCCTGTATACCAAATTTCGTTAAAATCGGAGTTGCCGCAACTTTCTAGACAATTACCTTATTTAATTCTAAAAGCACAAGTGATTAAATAAAAAATTGTGTTTTTTTACCTATTTTACATAGCTATGTAATGGGGATTTAATGACTGAATTTGTTTCAAATAAGTCTTATGAATTTATTTATTTTAGATATAATAGAATTGGTAAAAAGAGAACCATCAGATGGAGAAGAACCCTATAGACCTGATATAGAAATTCTCTATGATTCGGAATATAAATGTGATGAATATGTGTTACAAGTTATGCAAGAGTGCTGGTCGGAATATCCTGAACAGAGACCAGATTTTTCAATTATTAGGGCTAGACTTAAGAGAATGAAAGAAGGAAAGTAAGTAACCACCCTTTAGTTATATAGGATATTTCAATAAGAGTGATAGTATTTCAAATAGAGATTTCTCGGTTTCTAATCAATATATTTTCGATTTCTAGGTTTTACTATATTTAGTATAGTATGCAGTTTTATGATGCAGCGTTTAACACCTCTTGATCGGTTGGAAGTAATAAAAAATATTACCAAAGTGGTAGCACTCAACGTTTATTCACTCGAAAATTGGGTCGCCATCATAGGTACTCTTGAACTCTTTGTTTGACTTCCGGACAGTCTGGACGTGCGTAGAGGACTACAAAGTTCTTCCCGGAGTGGCGGCTTAGAGGTGTCGTACGAACGTTTTTACCTTCGGGCATCAAGGAAAGATCCACGCTAAATTGACGGCATCTTTCTTCTGGATCTAAGCACTGTGAGCGAAGATTCCTATAAGCTGATGGTATCCTGTTTGGTGGTGAACATGAGGTATTTCTCAAATGGCGAGAAATAGATGGGCGTGCCATGGGAACTGTCAGTAGTGAAAGTGAAGGTTATACGTAATACCAGTAGCAGATCTTGGTTTGACAGCCGACAATTTATGCATTGAATTATTTGTTTTCTTTTTGGAATTTCTGGGAGCTACGAGCTCGATTATCCAGATTTTCCGCCGACGAAGCCCCGGAAAGCATAGTCCGGAAGGGGGAGAGTGGTGGATTGGACCTGAAGGGACCAAAACCAAGAAGTAAAAATAGAAATAGAATAGAATCATAGGTACTCTGCGCAGGTTATCCGCCGTGGATGTCTTTTGATGTTATGTTAACTCACGTTCGTACTTTTCCACAGTACGGCGTATCACCTGCGCAGAGTACCTATGATGGAGACCCAATTCTCGAGTGAATAAACGTCGAGAGTTGCCACAACTGAGCCACTGCTTTGGTAATATT
>JACEGR010009310.1:0-27784 GCA_014170235.1 Listronotus bonariensis
GAATAACATATATTAACCAGAAGGACTATCTCGAGGCGGCTTCTTTGATGTCCCTCCTAGCGCGTCTCATGACCTCGAACTGCATATTTTGCAGGCGTTTCATGAGCGTACCTAAGAAATTAACATGTTTAGGCGCCTATCTCTTAAAAATATATTTTAATATTATTATAATGCATTTTAGAAGCATCTATGGCAATCAAATACAACAGATGCTTAATAATATGTCGTATTGAGATATAATTAATAATTATTATGAAATGTGTCTATTTATTTTCGCATATGACAACTTTTTATTTTTCATATTTTTGAAGTTTCTATTTATCCATTTGAGGGTATGGAATAGTCTAACTGTAACAAACCATTTAATTAAATAACTAATTGGAAATTGTTCACAAGGATGTAAAAAAACTATTTTTAAACGGTTTTACTTGACCTGTTTGTTATTTATTTGGAATTATTTTGGGTCAAATCTAGTAATTGAAATTTGATCCCTTTCTGACGACCGATCGTCTGAAATTTGGTACACTTCCTTAGTCTTGATGACAATACAATATAACATATTCTTTCATGATTGTAAAATCAACATGGCCGCCGATACAAAATGGCGGATTACATATTACTTTACTACAACCTCAATATGGGTATCAAATTAAGGGCTTTATTGGTAGAATAGAACCCACTATGAAAAAATAAAATCCAGATGGCCGCCGTACAAAATGGCGGATTATCATATTTTTCACAAATACCTCAATATGGGTATCAAATGGAAGGGCTTGATTGGTAGAATAGAACCCACTATAAAAATTAAAATCGAAATGGCTGCCGCCACAAAATGGCGGATTACATATTTTTCTCACAACTACCTC
This sequence comes from Listronotus bonariensis, assembly GCA_014170235.1. Taxonomy (NCBI): domain Eukaryota; kingdom Metazoa; phylum Arthropoda; class Insecta; order Coleoptera; family Curculionidae; genus Listronotus; species Listronotus bonariensis. The sequence goes on from JACEGR010009310.1 coordinate 867, forward strand.
AATATGGGTATCAAATGAAAGGGCTTGGTTGGTAGAATAGAGCTCACTATAAAAAAATAAAATCTCAAGATGGATGCTGCTGCAAAATGACGAATTACATATTTTCCACAACTCACTTCAATATAGAATCGTTGGTTAGTTCTGGTTAGTTATAGTAAGGCGAACTCAATAGAATGAGAAGTATCAACTAACAACAAAACTAAAAACTTGAAAAATAAATTATGTAAAAAACTTTTTATGTTAAACGGTTTTATTGTACTAAAAGCTAAAAAATAATTCGGTAAGTCCTAGCTACCAGATCGCACCAATCTTCTCATCAATCTGGGGTATTGATCAGACAAATAATAAAATCGTTGGGCAATTGACATTTCTATCATAATATTTACTCTGGATACGCTTCAGTTTTTTAAAATATGTATTGTATAATTTACACAAGTGTCTATTTATTTTCCATATGACAATTTTTCTATTTTTAACATTTTTGAAATTCTTGTTTATACATTTGAGTGTATGGAATAATCTAACTCTACCAAATAATTTAATTAAATAATTAATTGGAAAATTTTCACAAGGATGTAAAACTAGTATTTTTGCAGATATTTTCAAACTTTTGAATTAATTTTTTGTATTACAATACTTTCAAAATTTATTTGAAATAAAGTTTCTAATAATGAAATAAACTTTACGAAGTCATTGTGAGGCATATTCAAATTTCCAAATACGTCTAAATTAGCATTTTTATATGCTTTATGGTAACAAAACAAAGTCGTTTCATCTAGATCTTGATATGCCTCTTGAATATGCCTCACAAATTTCGCAAGAATGTACAGCTAAACATTTTTTAATTAGATATCCAGCAAAATATCTTACGAAATTAGTTTCTAGCAGTGTATCTTTTTGGTAACTTGTGTCAATAATAATTGGTATATCCGCTCTTTCTGACACTGTTGGAGGTTTAATAATAGGAAAATTATCATTCTGTTTAATTACATCGGATACTCTTAGAAGCAAATTATTCATATCATTTTACATTTTCTGTGCCAGAGTTAAGCAATCTGACACAAAAACTTTTCTAAAACTTGTTTGAATCGTCTTTGCAGTTGGTATTGACGCAATTTGTATTTTGCTTGTCTATAATGCCAAAGCTCCCCCCATGATCCTGATTTAGTGTCTAGTAAAAAGAAATAGAGCTTTTTTGTTGAAGAAATTCCATAAACTGATACAGAATGATAACACATTCTTAAACCAGTAATAAATTTCAAGAATAGATATTATAGTCCAGAAAATAAAACGTGTATCGCAATAAACAATATATAAAATACATTGACCGTTACCGAGTCGTTGCTTCGCCTTTCACTACTGCACTGGCAATTTCGGTTTAGAATTTCGGTTTAGTAGCCCTCGAAGGTCACAGCCTGCGCCGCTCAAGGTAAAGAGATATCCTTCATCGCTTTCAAAATGAATTAAATTTGGACCCATCTTTAATTACTATCTAGAGGTCAGGTTACCCAAATAAAGAAAAGTGATAAAAACATACATAAAGTTAGTTAATACTATTAACCCCGAGATAACCTAAGGGTATGGATACGACCATTAGTTCTGCATGCACGAACTTAAAGCGGTAATATTAAAGTTCGGCGCCAGTTTTGAACTTTGGATTTTATGATTTCAAAGCGGTAGCTCGTTTTTAATGGCAGTACATAATCATTAATTGATTGTAATAATAATAAACTTAATTTCATTTATTGCTGGTACTCTTTTGCACCTGGCGCCTTCCGATTGTTACTATAGGTACTTAATTCGTCTCTCAGTACGGCTTAGTACGTTGTGGTGCTTTAATGCATCTATATTATGCCGCATTTAATTGATTTATATATCGTAACACGCTTGAAGTACCTTTAGGGAGTTAAGGTGAAGCAGAGGTTCCATGTAATGGTCCACGCACGGTCCACGGACCAAAGATGGTTCATAAAAACGGTGTTTTTCTGTTTGGGAACTTCTCGTTTACATGAGTGCTGTAATGCGCATTGGTGGTTGAGGTAATGCGAATTTGAATAAAACCCATGTGTAAATACTCTTAATCGGATTTTGATGCGTATTTTTAATAGATACAGTGATTCAAGAGGAAGGTTCATATGTATAATAATATTCAAAAAAACATATATAGAGTGTTAAAATAAATAGTTTACATTAAAAATTCTATATGACGTTACTCTTGCAATTGAAAAAAAATGTTTATAGGAATTTTGCACAGGTATCTATGGGTTATAAAAAATATTTAGAATTGCCACACAGGGTGGGTCAAAAAGATGTTATATTAAAAACCCCTACAAACTAAAATGCATTTTAATTATGTTATTATGGCATCTAGAAGTTTACAAAATTGCTTAAATATAAAGATTTGCAAAATAATTATTAGTATTTAATAAAATATTGTACAGGGAGAACCAAATTTTTTTATTAAGTTTCTTATCACTCTTACATATTCATAGATAGAGTGCTTCAAGGGGAAGGTTTATATGTATATAATAATATTCAAAATCTTTACGGTATAAGGAAGGGGAATTGTTTTACTCGAATTTAACGCGTACGAAGCCGCGAGCAAAAGCTAGTTTATTTATAAATGAGATTCCTTCCTTTTAACAGCACATTATACAGGGCAATTAATTTTTTTTTTACTTTTTTTTATCACCTTGTAGGTGTTATAGCTTTACCTTTTCTTGACATTTTTATAAATTGTCTTAATAACTTGATTATTAAAAGAGATATGACCATTTCAATTAAAGCATTTTTGTACTGAAGCTTATAAAAGAAATCGAGCATGTCCGATAATCCTTTTGAGAAGTGTACATATGTTTTTGTCATTTGCATGTTAATATGTAATAATATTTATGCTCCTATTATTTTTATGCCTTCCCTTTAGCCTTAATAATGGTGGTATTGGAAAATTTATTCCTAGTTTGGATTTAAACAAACTTTTTAGTATAATTTCACGTCAACTACTGAAGCAGTCTTTAATCCACAATAGTTTTAAGACTTGTATTACAACTTAATTATCTCGATTTTTACCACTGTAACATCTGGTTTATTTAAATCCAAATAAGATTACACCCAGTATAATTAAAAGGCGTGATTTAAATTACCTATTTATTTATTACATATTACATATATTACAACCAGTAGCATAGCCGCTAATAATTATAGCACCTCATTACAAGATACTAAACTATATTACAAACTACTGTAAATATAGTGGTAAACACAATCGTATTAAGACTCAATTATCCCGTATACATTGCGAAGAAATCTCTAAATAAAGTAGAAATAATCATTAATAGAGTATAAGCAGTATAAGCTTGTGCCCGCAGTACTTCTCAAGAAACATGAAGTGGTTAAAAGAGTAAATCACATGGTAATAGTCTAAGATCCGGCTATATACAGGGTGGCCCACTATATTCGACACGGTCTGTAGCTGGATAACCATGGGGTTTTTAAAAAAGTGAATACTGAAACATATACAGGTCGGATAAGGCCACAGTATAAAATTATTTTACTCTATACAGGATGTCTCAAGAAAGTGTGACGTATCAAAGTTTTATTTTTTTAAATGGAACACCCTATATTTTATGACGGTTTTTGATTCTACAAAAAATAATAATTTAAGCTTGTTAATAGTACCCAGTGACTAATTTTATTCGTTTTTGTGATATTTGATTTTTTTCAAAATGCAGGGTGCAATTAAATTAATTTTGTTTTAACAATATAAACTCCTTAAACTTTAAAATTTGTTACAAGATTAGCAAAAGTCTGCCTTATCATACGTAGGTCATATCGAGATCATAGATTATACAGGGTGATCAAAAAATAATTTCAATTTTATAGAAAGTCAAATTGCAATATCTCTCTTATTTTAAATGGAACACCCTGTATTTTTTTACACCACATGATGACAAACCAAATGCTTTTTCAAATAGTGTATAGGTTGCCTATACCTATATTTTATACTTTTTAAGCAAATTCCGTTTTAACATATTTTTATTCCAAATGTCTATTTAAATGGAAGTAGGCTGTGATATAGCTATGCCTATTTACTAAGCCGTTATTGCAAAATGTAAATTTGTTGGAAAAAAGCACAAAATTAAAAGATTTTGTATTATTTGCCACTATTTTTAAAATTCACAAAAAAAAATCATTAGTTGCTTATAATGCTACTTCCAATTTCAGCTGAATGTGGTAATGATAAAACTTCTGTTTTTAAACAATCCTAATAACGCCTCTGATCAGTTATGACGACATTCTGTGACCTATAACTCGTTTCTTCCATTATTCATAATCACTGTGTCAAATTTTTTAAAGCAACTATTAAGGTTATCAGATGGTTTCTCCTGGAATATTTTTCAGGATTAACTCTAGACTAAAGTAAAACATTTTTTTCACATCCTACCAGTATTATATCATCTTATTGTTGTAGAAGAAGGGTTTTTATTTAAAATCATTGAAATTTCTTTTAAAATGACTAAAACACTAGTAATCAATAAATGGTCGTTGTTATTTTCTTCAGAAAAATAATAATGGCTGCTATGTCACAGCCAACTTCAATTTAAATAAACATTTGGACCAAAAATTTGTAAAAACAGATTTTACAAAAAAAGCACAAAAGATAGGTATAGGCAACCTATACACCATTTGAAAGAGTATTTTATTTGTCATCATGTGACGTAAAAAAATACAGGGTGTTCCACTTAAAATAAGAGAGATATGGCTATTTGATTTTCTGAAAAATTTAAATTATTTTTTGATCACCCTGTACAATATTTGATCTTGATTGGACCTACGTATGATATGGCAGACTTTTTCTAATCTTGTTACACATTATAAAGTTTAAAGTGTTAAAAGTGTTAAAGTAAAATCAATTTAATTTTACCTCAGCATTTTTCTAAAAATCTCAAAAACGAATAAAATTAGACACTTAGTACTATAGACAAACTTGAGTTATTTTTTAAAGTAAAATCTAAAACCGTCATGAAATATAGGGTGTTCCATTTAAAAAATATAACTTTCATACGTCACACTTTTTTGAGACACCCTGTATAGACTAAAATCATTTTATACTGTGGTCTTATCCGACCTGTATATGTTCCAGTATTTACTTTTTTAAAAATCCCATGGTTATCCAACTACAGTCCGTGTCGAATATGGTGGGCCACCCTGTATACATGGACCCCTCATCCTTTTTTTCTGATGAAATAATTTTAACAGGTAAAACAGTAAAAGTTATTAATAAATAAATTTCCAGGGGGTTGGCAAACCATATCCTGGGCTGATAAAGTGTAATTCGAAATTTTATAAAAACAATTTTTGACATTAATACCGCTACAATTTTGTTTTTCAATTTATACAGGATGATTCAAAAATCGATCACGAAACTTAAGGGGTGATTCTACTTGACAAAATAAGGGCAGAGCTTTATATGAATTTTTATCAAAATGTCATTTGTTTTCGAGTTACAAGCCGTCAGAGTTCAAGTTTTATTTTGGTTTTTTCGCCATATTGCATTTATTTTTTAACCAATCCAGTTGATATTTGGCACACAAATCAAGCTTTGCAGATTCTAAAATTTTAAGACAAAAGTACTTTTTAAATACCGCCAGAGGGCACTTTACCTAAAACTTAAAATTTATTTACATCATAACTTTGTTATTTTGACAGATATCGCAACGCTGAGGACGCCATTTTATAGAAAATCAAAAACTTAAAAAATAAGGTACTCTTTATTAAAGTCGATAAACCTCACCGTTTAGGCACCAATAGACATCAAAGTTTTCATCAATTTCACTCAAATTACCTAGATACATACAAATACACAGTAACTCAACCGACAAACTTTACAGGGCGATTCTAGAACAGAAAATAAGAAAGAAACTTCATATAAACATATGTCCTAAACCTCTTAATTTTTAAACTATGGTGTGTTAAATATTAAAAAAAAAACTTTTTTAAATATTTAACATAAAACACCACTAGTACCTCTTTTAGTTCGGTGAAAAGCCTAATTTTGCTCCAAGGTTGTCGATTCCGAATACGCCCCTTTTTTATCGAGCATATTCCCTACCTAGAGTCAGCTTTGCCTCACGAACAACTTACGAAAGATAGAAAAAAGATCTAGTTCCTTTCTCTCTCGTGATTCTGACTTGGTTTTTATGGAACCACCGCGAAAGTACACTTTTTCAAATATAAAAAATTTTAAATTCGGTTCACAAATGCAGGAGTAATCGCAAAAAAGCATACTGCGAATTGAGAACCTCTTTGTTTTTGAAATTGGTTAAAAATAAGCGATAAATCAAATATTGCCTTTTTTATAAAATGACAAATTATACAACTTATTTGCCGATTCTTAATTGAAGATTTTAAAAGCAAATAACTCATTTAAAGTCATCTTATAAATTAAAACTGAAAATTGAATTACTTTTGCTACCAAGTCCGAAGTACGACCGCAGTCCCACAACATAAATTAAAAGTTTGTGATAAACGTTCTCGTTTCTGAGATATGTACAGAAATAAATCTCTATAACACCTGCTCCTGTTTTTCTTTCATTCCATTATATTTGCATCCCATTTTGGATTTATATCATTGTACCCTGTCAAAAGAGGTACTGCTTTTAATGGATTCCAGGATTACTTTTTTTAAACCGTTTAAGTTACAATAAAGTAACTTTATTAGTTTTTTAAATTCCTGTTGGAAAATACTAGCAGGTGATGAAATTCTTAATAAGCAGTAAAATTTTAACACGTATACGTACGAGGGGATATCTTTTAAAGTTTGCCTTATAGAATGTGCCTACTTAAGTTCGCACCATATGAAAAACTTTTTAATTATTAATTTTACGAAAAAAGTTATTCCTTATTAAAAGTGCTGCAGGGTCTAAAACCTAAAATTCAATCATTAGATGTATTTTTTTAGTGGTATACAAGGTGTACTAAAAAATATAAATTTCGCTTAAGTGGAAAGTATATTTAAAAACCAAATTCAAGTGTTGTTTTTTCTCTTAAAATATAAATAGCAGAAAAGATGTTAAATTTGGTAGAAATAATACGTGTAAATTGCATGTAATAAGGAATAATAGTGTGAACACCCTGTATAGGGGTATATGGGTTTAATAATTTTAATATTTCGGCATTAAAGAAATCACATCCAAAAAATTAAACCAAATAATCGAAAATATAGTGCAAGGTTTTTATATTATTTTATTCAGAGTCAACAACGTGCTAAGTCACCAAAATACTAAGTTCAACTTGGAATATATACAAAAATTGTTCTATTAGTGGAGAGAAAAGATAAGAAGTAGGTAAAGTGCAGAAAAAGTTAAAGTTTTATTTAAGCCCGTACGGGCTACCCCTAGTGGGGGTATGCCAGTACAAAATTACGAAGTTAAGTTAGTTCCCGTAGTTTAGTTAAAAATGCCAAGATAGTTTTTGTCCACCGGTCTCATAATCCCAAGAAGATAGTTCCATATGGTACATTTGCCCCAGTGACGTAAAGTGGTCCTAAGTATTTCAAAAATATACGTCACAATAGTATATTTTAAGTTTTTGTATATCAAAATGATTCGTTTAAATAAAAATAATTATTTAGTGTAGGATTTTCTGTTTATAATTTGCAAGGTGTAAAAGGTAATCCCTACGCACTTTACACCTTTCTGCTGTTAATACTTAAAGAGAAAAATTGAACTTTTATACCATTGTAGAGCAAAAAAAAAAAAAAATCAGCGGAAATCCAATAATGAAATAAAAAATAGGTATCTCATTTAAATTTAAAAACTTGAATTGATTTCTGCAAAACTGTAGATCTGGCATCATAGCTGATTTCAACAGTACGTTTGTGCGATATTTGAGTGTTTTTAGATTTTTTAGGCACACTGTATAAAAATATTAAATAAAATACGCTTTTCCTAGCCGTCCCTTGTATCTAAAACTTCTTCCTTAAAACGAAATTTTAAACTTGCAAATAATTTGAAAAATCAAAACTATGTTAATGCAAAATCGAATAACCGACAAGTTTTAACGCCGTGGATTAATGGCGCCGCAAATACGAACATATTTTGTGGCGCTTCCTTTTGCAAAGCTATCGAAGCAAGTCGTAAAAAGAAGAATTCTATGTAGTACGATGGGAAAGCAGTAAATTAAAACAGTTTAATATGAATCCTAAGATATGGCTATGGGATATGTGTGGCGAAAATGTAAAGGGTCATGTAACCAGGAATTGACATGGTCATTAGCGCCGGAAGGGGGATGTAAGGAGGTGCAATTGCACTCCCCTGGCCTTTGATATAGTAGCCACGCGACAGAAAGTGTACGTTTTCTTAAGTAAAGATAAAGTTTTTGCACCCACCTGTCATTTTTATAAAATACCTGCTGTCTTTGAATACAACAGATTTTTTGCACCCCCTGGAAGTTATCCTGTGCGCCCATGGACATGGCTGTGCAAGGTGCCCCACGAGAAACTACTGCGATCGATTTTTCGCAAAGCAGGCCTTGGAAAATGTTAAAAATTTAGGAACATTAGAATTTCAGTGGGCGACATACGACTAAAATATTTTAACAGTTTTATCTATCACTTCCGGTTATACCGGAAGTTAATGTAAAATTCCTTAGTTTAATTAAAACACGCTATATATTATTAATTTTTTAAATTCTACGTAAAATTCTAAACATATTTTATATATAGTGCTCTATACCTAAGTCCAACCGTTTTTGATTTATTTTAAATTTAATGTCAAAAATGACGTTTGCAAGAATTACGTAACCATAATTTTTTCGAAACCAGAGCTTTTAATATAAATTAAGCGGATTTGTGGAAAAATAATTTCTTTAGTAGACTGTATTGATATTCGGACAATTAATAAATACAGAGTTGTCAAAAATACCATTAGAAATTATAAAGACCAAAAACCTTAAAAGTCAATTTTATGAAATGAAAACCCCTACCTTTTATAACCTTATCCTAATAAGCATCAAAAATGAGAGTAAGTTTGTATAAGGATGTCTATCTATCTATCTCTTTGTTTTATGGCTCTGATACTAAGTCAATTCGCCAGTTCTCCCGTTCCGGTCATATAAGCTATTGCTTATAAGCTTTCCCGGCTTTGTCCTTGAAAAATCTGAATAATCGAGCTCGAAACTCCCAGACTTTCCTAGCATATGAATAAGAAACACTTGTAAACATCAACAACAGCGATGAACTTCTGAATATGTATAAATTGTGACTGTCAAGCCAGCGGCTGCTACTGGTATCGCGCATAACCGTCACTTGCACTACTGACGTTTTTCCGCAAGGTGTGCGCACCTCCTCGACCATACGAGGACACCATGTGTTCAACACCAAAACGTAAAAAACTTCAGGCTTTAGGAATCTTCACTCACAGCGCTTAGCCCCAGAAGAAAGAAGCCCCAATTTAGCGTGAATCTTTTCTTGATTCCCGAGGGTACAGCTACGCTCGTCGACGCCTTCAATCGCCTACCCGGGAAGTCTATGTAGACCTCTACGTAAACGTGAACCGCACTACTCGAAGACCGCGGAAAGAGTGTATAAAGATGTCTATTTTAAAAACTTATAGAATCTAACCCCAATTCATATTAAAGAGTTTTGTTTAGAAAGAAACTGATCGTTATGTAATAACTAGAACTGTCAAAATATTTTAGTTTTATGTCTCCCACTGACGTTATAATCTTACCAAATTTTTAAAATTTTCCTAAAAGCTACTTTTCGGGAAATCTATCGTAGCAGTTGTTTGTGGGACATCCTCTGTGATCCTGTATAGATCCGAGGCCCAAAATAACTAGCCCCCGCAAGCAGGGCCGGATTTAAGGAGGGACAGGCGGGGCTACTGCCCCATGGCCTCCACAAATTAGGGGCCTCTACAATGATTTTATAGTTACAAAGTTAAGTTTGTTTATACGTATGCAATTTCTTGGGTGGCTCCAGAAGCCCAATTGCCCCAGTGCTTTCTACAAATCTAAATCCGGCTTTAACCGCAAGCTATATCAATTTATGCCCAAATATGTTCCACCACAAAATTCGACGATCGATTTTTTGTATAATATTGGAAAATTTTCAAAGTTTAGCAACCATATAAGGTGAAAAGGAGCACTTCCGGTTATACCGAAAGCTAATGTCAACTTGCCTTTTTTAAATTAAATTTCCTGTGTATCATTATTTTTTACATTCTGCGCAAAATCCTAATAGTCCAAGAGCCGTAAGCAGCAGATCTTCGTTATTTTGTAAAAGCTAGAAGTTTGTCAGCGCATGCTTCCAACATAGGTAGAGGCAATGGTAGACTATGAAGTTTGACTAATAGTGGCTTTGGCAGGTACCAAAGGTTAATGAAATGAAACTTAACTTTCATCATTTTGTAAAAGCTAAATTTTATGTTTTTTACATTAAGGATATTTTCTTAGTCGCCAGATTAAGGTTAATTTTGTAGCTTCTAAATCAATAATTTGATTTTTTATAACTCTTAAAGTATACAGGGTGGGACAAAAAGTACGATATTTTTAAATAGAACATAGTGTATTATTATCTCACTAATAAAAAGATCCTTTAAAGAGATTTAAAAAATACTACATTTGATATATCTATTTTTATTAGTTCCGAAAATATTGTCATCCAAATCTAAAGAATAGGTGTAAATTGAATTTAAATTATGTAGGAATAATTTTATTTATGGCTATATTTCCAATACCATTAAAGATAGACCCATTATTAGATATGATATTTTGTAACGCTCTTTAAATTATTTTTTAAATGGTGATTCAATATACAGAGTGTTCCATTTTAAATTTTATTACGTTTCTAATGGGAATTAAAAATTATTCTTCAGATTTGCATGGCCATATTTCGGAAACTAATTGAGGTAAGTAAATAAAATGGTATTTTTTAAAGGTTTTTGAAAGATCTTTTTAATAGTGAAATAATATATAGGGTGTTTTATTTTAAAAAATCAAACTTTTGGTCATACCCTGTATATCTTAAGAGATAATAAAAATCTGATTACTTATTCGGAAACTACACAATTAACCCAACAAACTAATAGTTTAAATTATTTTTACGATAAAAAATAAAAAGCCAGGAAAGGTGAAAAATTTATCACATGACACCCGGTACCTACTATTACTTAATTTTTTAAAACCAAAGCCCTACCTTGGCTAATGACGTTTTTACCATAAGGAACAATTTAATTCCAGCAAAATCTCACCATAATTCCTCGGCAATCGGTTCTCTTGATGGCAGACAATGAGGTCGGAGGTCGCGACATTTTTTCCTTCGTAACAGTGAAGTCGGGAATAAGTAATTTCACGTGCACATCGCAAGCGAAATCGTCGATAACCATCTCGATATATTATTAATATGGTTCTTTCGGACAAGCACAAGACCATCCTTAAGAACATGCGTCCGATGGTCAAGACTTTTTATCTTTTGAAGAGGCTCATGGGCGGAGGAAGCATGGAAGGAATGTGTTTTAATATTATTGGGAATTCAAATTAAAAGACACAATGTTGCAAGACGGTGAATTAGCTGATAAAAATGGATATCTAAATCAAAAATGTTAACAAATATTTACAAAAATATACGATTTTGGGTTTGTGTCTCCAGCAGGCATTGGTGGATGATTTTAAAGTCGTCCGGACGTTGCAAATGTAACTACTGCAAGTGGGTCGACATAAAAACGTTTCTGAAGGTAAACTGTATTATTAAAAATTGGTACTTTTTTATCTACTAAAATATAATTGTGGCAATTTCTAGTAAATGTATAAGTCGCCGTACAATTATATTTCAACTATCATGGCAGAGTAGTAAAGAAGTTGTTTATATTAAATATTGTGTCATAAACTAAATAATCAAATCGCCCAGATTTATTGGCATATCATCCAAATTTTAAAACAAACTGCAGTTTACTGACAGATATAAGGTAAAAAGAAAAAACAAGCGGGCCATTAAAAAAGCAGTTTTACATAAGTTTTTTTTTTATTTTTTAAAATTATTATAAGTATTTAAAAACCAAATAAATTATTTTTTAAATTATAACTATATCTATAGTAACCTTTTCTTTTAACAGAATCATAAAAACATCGATAAATTATTAGAATTATGTTTTTCTCTTTATTCCACATTAACAAGTCACAATAGCTGCCTTGATTTTGTTTCTAGTTTCACATTTTTTAATGGCGGCCGGTAGGCGCGATCGCAACCATATGTTTTAGATTAGACAAATGTTAACGCTATCTATTAGGTAAAGGTTAATCCTTCGATCAAAATGGCCCATAACCGTTGCTAGGTTGCTACAACCAATCGCCAACGTTGTAAAATACAACTATGGAAGTAGCTTTCAGGCAACGTTAAAGCGTCGTTAGCTTCTCTCCCAAAATAAGTACCCCAAAGACCATAGTTTAGAAAACGACGTATAGACGTTAATAGGACTACCGTTTTCGGTGCAACGTTAGTTTTTCAGTCATTACAACGTTAATTTAATTGGTCGAAGGAACAGTTTACTTTTCTACTAACGGCAACGTTAAATTTGGTGTGATTCTTAGTAAAGACGACTAAAGGCGTTTAAAATTGTTAGTTGGGTTTGTAATGTAATGAAAAAATAATCAAATCGAACAAAATATTTTGCTTAATTCGTACGCCACTGAGTACGTTCGCAAGGTACTTAATACTCCCACTATCATAAAGAATTAACTATTTCTATCTGTTACACGTCGAGAAAAATAATTCTCATTATCCTCCCTTCGTACCGATCCAACGTATGGTTATGGCCAGTCCTTATACTTAAATTTAATCAGCCATTGTTCGGATCGTGAAAAAATCTAAATTAAATAGAATCGATAAAATGACCATATCATATCTCCATTATATTGAAAGATATCGCCATTTCTTTAATATTCTTGCATTCAAGGCCTTCTTAAGTCTAAACATGTTGTTAAATAATAAGCTTGTAAAATATTTTTTTGTAAATATCAATACCAACGAACGGCGATTTTTAACGATTTATATCTAGATAAATGACTTTAGTTATGATTATTAAAGCGTCCACTTGTAATACCTGAATATCTAATAGTATTAGGAAGGTCTTTTTCTGCCTTCATTATTGGAAACTTGATTTGATGCATTTAATAAACACAAATAATAAACTTAATTACCACAATTAAACCGCAACATAATATTAAATCTGGTAAGATTTTATTAACACGTAAATGGATTGTAACTAAACCAACTAGTTAGTCTTATGCAGAAATTTATTAACAGTAATATCTTGATTTCAGAAAGACAAATTTAATAGTTCCCGAAACATCAATCTGATATCATTATTAAAAAAATAGCTATGTTACGCAGGGCCGTATTAACTGTTTGAGGCTCCCTATTAATGCTTTTTTCTTTCTGCAATATTAGTTTTACAGTTTTGATTCCACCAGGGTACTGGTGGTTTTTCATAATTTATAGTGTTTTGAGGGATGGATCTGTTGGCTGATTCTTTAATAGCAGTTACATATTCTTGTACAAGCGTATCGGGGGTTTTAGAGCCTACACTTGGGAATGTCAGAGAGTCTGATAAAAGTTTCCAATCTGCTTTTTTGTGTTAAAGATGGTTTTGGTTCGATTATTTTTGGGCCATGTAAGTGGTTTAATGATAACTGGGTAGTGATCGCTATTGTATGTGTCTTCTAAAGTTTCCCATTGGTAGTTAGGCGAAATGGATGACGAGGCTATTGTAAGGTCTATTGCGGAATTGCTATTCTTCTATGATTTTACACCACACAAGGTGATATGAGTGGAGCCCCATATCGGATTATGTGCATTGAAACCTCCTGCAAGGATTAGTGGGGAGGGAAGTTGATTTAGAAGGTCACATCAATGTTATCTATAAACTGGCTGGGTAGGATTAGAATTAGTTTAATTGTTTCTACGGGAATAAAGATAAACTATAGTTAAAGTTTACGCTTTCTCCATTCTTCTTTTCCATTTAGGTAAAGCAAAAGTTATATGCTAATAATAAGATCCTAAAAATATTAATATACATAATATGCATACAATAAATAGAATGTTACTTGTACCACTTTTCCCCGGAACCCCTTTATTTTGTAAAAAAACTCATTTTACAGAAAAACTCAATGTTTAAAAATACTTTAATAAAATCTATGTAAGTTTATACCTTTAATTAAACACTTATTTATTTAAATTAAAAATTAAACTTGTAATTTATTCATCTATTCAAATTTAAAGGAAAATTAATTCTTTATGCCGGATAAAATACCGCATTTGTAAAATAAGCAAGTGACATTTTTACTTGAAAATGTTGCAACTTTGTTACTATTTAGGTAGTAAACATTGGGACTTAAAGAGCTTTATTTTGACGTTTACATGCGGGTATGGTATTTAGTCCTAAAATTTCAGGGTTTAATATCGTGGTAAATAATAATGGTCCGCTATTTTTACTCTATATTAACTATTTTCATTTAATTTGAACATAACTTAGGGATATTAAAGTTTTAATAAGTTAACGTATTTCAACAGCACCCTGTATTATAATTATAATAGTGATACACTTTTTACCTACATTATTTCCACTAGCTTAAAGTGGAGTAGAAATCATTCTCTATGCATTTAAATTTTATTGCCAGTGTTGTAGCTGGTTTGCTCTTCGGCTGTCGATTTAACAACTGGAACTAAACTGTAGGCAAAGGGATTTTCACACTTCAAGTTTTATTATCACATTTGCCCCATCGACATTTTAATTTTCTTCTATGTGCAAATATTTCTACACCATTTAATATATGTTTTTTAAATCTGAGAAATGCTTTAAACCTTTATTCTTGTTATTGTAAAGTATTGCTTTTATTATAATTCCAAGTTTATTAACCAAACATTTTTAAAAAATTAAAATAAAATTTACATCTGCACACACGACATACAATAAAATTAGGGTAAGAAAAATAATGCTTTTTCAGTAAGCATGAAACAATAACTAGGTGGTTTTGTGATGTTCTTTTTATAGTGATGAAAGTACAGGGGAACTCATGTTTTTATATTATGTTTTACACAAAAACTGACCCCAATTTGGCTCAAATGTCAACCCAAAGTTACTGGTGAAAACCGCAATTCGCTATCTTGCGTCATTTGCTTACTATAGCGTGTTTTTTAATTTCTTGAGTTTTCTTTGATCATTCATAACTTTTTTGTTTTTAAAGAGGTTTTAATTCTGTCAAACCATTTTTACAGAAACGTTTTATGCAGATTGCAGATATGTCTTTTTTTTCATGTTCAATTTTGTATATTTTTTTTAGTATAAATAAAAATGCTTTCCTTGTCAAAAATGTATTACACTAAATATTTTTGTTTATTAATTTCTAAAATATTGCATAGTTTGTCCTTTACTACTGAAATTGGTTAGAAAGTGGGCCATGAAAAAATTAATCATGTTTTACTTTAAACAATTCTAATATACCTTTTGTATTTTACTAATTGTTATGACGAAAATCCATTTATAATAATTTACTTATACAGAGTGTCTCTTAAATGTGCGGAAAAAAGGTACCACATATTCCTGAGGCAAAATATAACTATCTAACCCAACTTACCCTAGTTTAAAAGTGGAGATACAGGGTGTTAAAAATTTATTTTGGTTTCAGTTTTTATAAATAATTTTGGTAATAATCAGTGTATTGTCACAATATTTGCTAGAAGAAGTTTGAAAGGTGAGAAATAAGAATCTGCTGTCAATTTAATTGTTAACCTTAGGGGGCGCTACCTGCAATATATTGAACAAATAAAAAACAAAATAACTTTTTTAAACCGCTCTGTATATAACATTTAAAGAAAAATTCGTATTCTTCAGCGTATTTTACGTAATAAAGGTATACTTGGTTAAAGTTGATTTAAGCAACCGTTTTTGAGATATCTTAAGATTTAAACAGTCACTCTCCGTACGGCCAGGTCTAAAATATGTATACAGAGTGTTTTGAAATTAGGTGCTAATCTTTTACAGTGTTCTTAGGTAATTTTAAAAGAAGAGCTCAAAATAGGCCAATATCCTCAAAGACTTGTTTTTTAAGATACAGGATGGTAAAGTTTTTAAAAAATAAGCTTTGTTACCACTCTTTACCTCAAAAGGTAAGCCATTTAGGACATAAGTTTATATGAACTTTTTTAATTAAAATCAATACTGACGCGCCTCATATAATTCACAAATTATCTCTCTCTCTCTTTTAAAATCGTCTAGGGATTTATACCCTAAAATATCAGCGTTTAATTCTGAAATACTTGCTAAAGCTTAGCCCACGCCATACAGAAAGGGATTTACTAAGTATATATTTTTTTATTCAAAATGTGTGGAAGAACAATATTTTTTTAAAAAATTACATACAAAGTGGCTCAAAAATGTTATTACGTTTTTATTTTGTGAAAGATACCGCAGGTCGCGCCCCATAAGTAAACAATAAAATTGATACCAAATTCTTATTTACCACCTTCTGAAACCCCTTTTAGCCAAATATTGTCACAATAGACCTTATATTACCAAAATTATTTATGAAAAATTAAAACCAGAATGAATTTTTGACATAATTCCTCTGAGCTAAGCGCCTTAGGATATACAAATGCTTGGTAAATAATATCTTACTTTCCTATTTTATATATATAATATAGTATTTAACAACATTCAGTAACACCCTAGGTATCAAGTGGTAAATAATCATTTATTTTTATTTGTTAGATACATATAGGGTGTCTCTTAAAGGTCTGTACAAAATGCCACCACACATTTCTTGGACTAAAGTACAACGATCTAACTCCATTTACCTTAGTCCAGAAGTTATTTGTCGCAAGATAGAGATAAAAAAGGTATACATGATAAATATCGTCAGGAACAATAATAAATAAAATATGTAAAAATTAGTAAAATAAGGTAAAAATTTTGACACCCTCTATCTCGCAAACGATCAAATTTCCGACTAAGGTAAATTACGCTAGATCGTTGTTTTTGGCCCAAGAAGTCTATGGTAGCCCAACGATATCATTATTTGTCTGATCAATACCCCAGATTGATGAGAAGATTGGTGCGATCTGGTAGCTAGGACTTACCGAATTATTTTTTAGCTTTTCGTACAATATACCCGTTTATTTTTTTTATATATAATTTATTTTAAAGTTAAGGATTTGTTGTTAGTTGATACTTCTCATTCTATTAAGTTCATTTAATGCCTTAACATAACAAACCAGAACTAACCATCGTGAAAAAAAAATGTTATCAGCCATTTTTTGGCGGCGGCCATCTTTGATTTTATTTTTTTTATTTTGAGCTCTATTTAACGAATCAAGCCCATTTCTTTAATACCCATATTGTTGTAGTTGTAGAAAAAATATGTAATCCGCCATTTTGTGGCAGCGGCCATCTTGTTTTAATTTTTTTATAGTCAGGCCTATTTTACGAATAAAGCCCTTCCATTTGTTACTTATATTAGGGTAATTCCAAAAAATATGTATGTAATCCGCCATTTTGTGGCGACAGCCATTTTGAATTTTTTTTTTTTAATGTGCGTTCAATTCTACAAATTAAGCGTTTTGTTTTAATACCCATATTGAGGCAGATGTAGAAAAAAAATATATGCTGACATTTTGTGGAGGCAGCCATTTTGGATTTTATTTTTTTAATGGTGGGCTCTATTCTACCAATCAAGCCCTTTCACTTGATATCCATATTGGGGTTGTAGTGAAGTAATATGTAATCCGCTATTTTGTATCGGCGGCTATCTTGGATTTACAGTCATAAAGAATTTATATATATAATTACTATATTGTTATTTCATTAAAATTAAGAGTGTGTACCAAATTTTAGATTAATTGGTAAGTAAGGAGGTCAAATTCCAATAACTAGATTTTAGCCAAATAAATATTGAATAACAAATAATAAACCCGTAATAAATAAACAGGTCAAGTTAAGTGAAACCGTTAAAAAATTAAAAAGTTGAGCGAGTTTCAAATTTACAACTTGTCACCCGGTACGTAAAAAGATTACCCATTTAAATAATTGTTTTTATGAATATCTCAACAGTTTCATGCATGTTTGGTATTGGCTTGTTAACATTTTATTTTTATTCTTGCATGATTTATGGAATCCGGATATCCATTGTCATTTTTGCCAGAAATGTGGAGAGCAAGTTTTGGAATTTTATAGTTTACATGCTTGGTACATGCGAATATGGAAGATTTATTATATGTGTGAAATAAAGAGGGACAAAGGGGTTTTAATACATGAGCAGATTCATATTGATGGCAGTAACAATTTGTAAAGGTAAAAAAATATATATCATAGCTAGTGGCTTTGTATCATATTTATTATTTATATGATAAAACAGGGTGCGTTTTTTTAAAACTTACAATAGCTATATTTTCTAACCAAGGCAGATTTCAAAAAATAAAAAAATACCGTTTCTATAAAACCTGGAGGGGAATATAAATGACGTATTTTTAAACACCTTTATCAACCCCTTAAGCTGACCCTTAGTGACTTAAAAATCCTAAATAACAACACCCATATGTCGCCCCTATCTAAAAAGCTTATGAAAAAGGCTTATCGTTGGTCATAAAAAGGAGGGGTAAAATATTTCTGATACAAGGAATATATCCCACTACTTTTGTGGCGGTTTTTATATTTTATATGGACAAAGCAAATAAAAATTTAACTTCTAAGACTTCTTAACTTTTGTCGCATTATAGTTTTCAAGTAAAAAAGTACTTAAGTTTGTTTTACTATCGCTAAAACACGCATAAAACACATACTTAATTTAGGAAAATTTGTTAATTCTTTTATGTAAATAAAATTTAATAAGGAATTTGTGGGTATTAGTTTGTATTTATTATTAAAATAATATTAATAATAATTTTTAAAAGAAATTATTTTCTTTGTTTCTTAAGTTTCAGGGGTTGGGTACAACCGGGATAAATGCCATACTTTTTGGAAAACTTTCCTAACTTTTAAAATACTTATTTAATACAAATTAATGTTATGAATGTGGCTAGCCCAACCCTTTAACATCAATTACGACTTGGTTTTTTTTACTTATTATTTGCGGATTTGGCAGAATTTAACTTTTGTACAGCACTTTTTTGAGGTTAAATAAATGCCCGTATGGATAGCTGCCCCACCATGAAAATACCAATAAGGATAGATACCTGCAGTGTCAAAAAAACTCATATAAATTTTATGAGGTTGTTGTTCTTCTAAAATAGCAATTGTCTCTAAAAAGTACGGGCTAAAATATGAAAAAAATATATAGTTTTTTTAATTTTTAGACTTCGAAAATGAAATGAAGCTAGGAAAATTTCCGCATATTTCTTACATTTTGGTCACTTCCGATTTAACCGCAATTGGCTTTAATTTTAAAATTCAGAATAAAATAACTCTGTATATTTTAACATTTTTGGATTTCAAAGACTATTCTAACCAGGAATTTGACATTTTAAAAATTTTTTGCTCACTTGATTTTTGTAAAGCAAGTTGTAATATTGCATGTAGGTGGCCATGATCCTTTATTTTTGTCCTTATTTTGAATTTGATCGCAGATAAATTGGTTTGGAAAATTAGTAACAAAATTTATTTTTTTTAAGGTACTTGTCTTTGATTTTTGAAAAATAATAATTTGGCGCGAAAATGTTAATTGGCTAAATTGTTTAATTCCTATATTTTATACTAGTGACTAAAACTTTGTAATTGTATTTTTCCAACCTAACATTACCTGGGGCCCCAAGTTTAATGTGCGTCTAATTATTGTCGGCCTTAATGTAAAATTATAAAAATGGTTTTGAAAACTGACTTAAAAATCTAAATATAATAAAGTATACAGGATGTTTCATTACAAAAATTAGAATTGGAGCAATTTCTGGTTAAACCAAAAGTGACTAAAAAGAAAAAATATTCAAAAACGTTTCCTTTCTCCTACCATTTACCCATACCAAGTCTTATTATGGTATTTCTAATAAGTACTTTAGTTAGGACTTCTCGAATAAATTTGTTGACATTTGATATAGATTTTCCTGTGGGCATCTATACCTCGAAAAATCAGGGCAACTATCCATCTTGATAGGGATAGATGCCAATGTATTTTTAGATAAATTAAAAACACAATATCTATTACTTACCTCTAAAAGTAGTCTTAATAAACCAGTATATTTAGTTAATAAAAATTAAATTAAATTTATTACTAATTAAAAAGTTCTACATCAGCAAATATTAGCCTTTAAAAATTTGACGCGTTCGTGAATATCTTCGTGGAGAACAGGCGCGGCTGGTGCATAAGAGCTGCAGTGCTGCAGAACCACCAGAATTTTTAAGCTGCTTGGTATTTTCTCATAACATTCAATTCATCATTTTACAATTAAAATATTAAATATCCATTAAAACAAAACTAAAATAACCAGTTTCTGGCCGAGAACTTTAGTATAGTAGGCACACGCATCTTCACCCAGTGACGACGCATCATAGATTACTGCGCAGTGGACCATCTTAAATAATTTTCAGTCTCTCGCGACGTTATTGCATTGACTAAACTAAACGACTCTTTTCGGTGCGCCGCGCGATTGTTTTAATCTCCTCTATGCCGAATGCACTTGTCGTTTGGGCAAAATTCGGCTGCTAAAATACGTAAATTTTGGTTATTGTTGTGCGGTATTCGCGGTAGCACTTTACAGGTTATTTAGACTTTTTTATATCGCGCGTGTGGAAGTCGACAAATTTATATTTTTTATTCGTATTTGGTTGTGTGTTTAGTGTTTATAGACAATGGATGTGGTGCATAATTTAGTAAACGTTAAACGAATTTTTAAATATTTATATGAAGAGAAACTTAAACTAAAAACCAGTGGTAGACCGTTACCGGGCATCGTAATTGAAGTAACCAAAAGTGTTAGCAGAGGAAAACCTTATATACGAGTCATTTCAATAGAGATATTTATTCCCGGAATGACTGGATTTGTGGATGTAATAAGAAAAATGCCCTTTTTGCTTTCCATGTGTACTTTTTGCAGGCGAGGAGGGTAGTTCACCACTTTTAAAATTTTTAATACAAAATAATTTAGAAAGCACTTTCAAAGAGACAAAAAATGTACTAGATATTTTAATAACTACTCCTATGTCATCAGAGGCTGAAAGGTGTTTTTTACCCTTAAGCGAATAAAGACCTTCCTTCGAAATACCATGTCACAAGATCGTTTAACTGCATTGGCCATACTTTCTATTGAAAAAGACTTTATATTAAAAATCACAGACTTTAATGACAGAGTTATTGATCGATTCGTTTCGAAGAAGGATCGTCGGATTGATCTCATATTTAAACAATAACGTAAGTTTCTAATAATCTTATTTCCGTAAATATTTTTTGTTCTTATTTTCGTTTAAACCCAGCCTACATAAATATGAAACCTGATAACTGAATATCGACTTAGGATTAAATTCGATAAAATGGTGAATGTGCCGCGAATATATTATTCCATTTATTTGAGTAATTTAATTGCAGAACACCTATACTATTTTGCCACGAGCCGCCACTGGCGGAGAATATTACAAGCTCTGGCGAAATGCGTCCTTACTGCAGGACAGCCTGTGTGCAGATATTGTGCGGGGTGATTGCGGCTTCTACCTATAGTATTAATTCCTAGTCGCAGGTATGGAAAGCAAGGTTGTTTAAAAATGGGGCATCTATCCCACTGCGGCATCTACCCCGGTCTTACCCTACGCAATTAACTGGATTTTATTTTTTGTTTTTTCAATGCTAAACAGGATGTAAAAAAAATTAACAGTTAAAAAGCTGTATTGTTACTTGCTTAAAACAATTAATACAGAGTGCATTCCAATTAAAACGAGCCACTCCCCATAATTTTTGTATACTTATAATAAATAATAGTTTAAAAAACTAAAAAACACGCTTTTATATGCAACCGAACTAAAAATTAGAAAATAATTTTTCATTAAAAAAAATATTGTCACCTCAGAGTAAAAAGCGTGGGGTGCTTAATATATTAAATGTTATAATTATTATATTTGCCAATATCTATGAGGGAAAAGTTATGAAAAAATAGTAAAATGCACCCCACGCTTTTTACTCTGAAGTGACAATATTTTTTTAATGAAAAATTATTTTCTAATTTTTAGTTCGGTTGCATATAAAAGCGTGTTTTTTAGTTTTTTAAACTATTATTTATTTTTATTTTTTAGTTCGATATGCATGTATGTATGTATGTATGTAAAAATGCTCCAGTTTATTCACCAAAAAATTCCTTCGCCATTTTGTCAAGAGTAGCTAAAGTTCCTGAGAAAAGTTTGGGATGTTGCCAAAAGATGGCAACACAGGTGTTGTTTTTATAATATAAAGGAATTTTTTTATTCTGGCGATCCTAACCAGGATAACGGGATATTGTTTGCAGATTATTGCATTGTCATGGGTCTTTAATACGTGTGCAAAGTTTCAAAGAAATCGAATACCTGGAAGTTGGTAAAAATTAGGCTCAAAGATTCCGTTACATAGATAGATAGATAGATAGATAGATATATAGTTACAACCCAAGTTAATAAAAGCGTGTTAATTAAAAACTTAAAACAAAGAAAGTTTAAATGGGATTTTCAATAGACTTTAGTTTTTCAAAATTATTTTAGTATTTTCCGAGAAAAAACTTCAAATACGTCGTGTCTTTAGCCCCTGTAACTTTTTTATTTTTTAGAATACAAAAATAAGATTTGGTACCTAGGTATATGACCTAAATGTGCAATATTTTATAAATTCAGTTATTTTTTGTTACTTCCGGTTAAGCCGAAAAAACCCTAACTATATTAAAATGAGATACTAGGTATATTTTTATTTATTTAAATAGTAAACCTCACCGCGAATACAATGACATTTCATTTGCTACTTTTTATTACCCAACCTTTAAACATTTTAAGGTTTTGATTTTTTAATTCAAAGTAACATAAATAAAATATAACTTTGAATTTTGGACCAACTTGTCACGACAAAATAAATAGTTACATATATTTTTCAGTAACCCCTTGAGCAAAAATTAACAATTTTATTATATTAGTAACACTTTACAGAGCAAAGACACCTTCAATCTTGTGGGCGCCATATTTAACAGTAACCTTAACTGGCATAAACACATTGTATCTATAGCCACGGCAGCTTCAAAAAGCTTGGATTTCTCTTTCGAGCCAAAATGTACTTTTCCGCTTCTAATTTATACACTTTATATGTGTCCCAAATCCGACCTCCCTTGGAATATTGTTCTCATATCTGGGGCATGGCGTCCCCCACAACCCTAAGCATTCTTGATTCTATTCAAAGAAGAGCTATTCGTCTCATTAATGATCCTTCACTTACAGAAAGACTTCCCTATCTTGCCCATCGTCGGGCTGTGGGGGATTTATCGCTTTTTATAGGTACTTCCATGGCTTCTGCTCTGAAGAATTGTCCACTATAGTTCCTCCACTTACGGTTTCCAACAGAGAAACTCGTGGTTCCGCGCGTATGCATCCCTATACGGTCCAACTGGACAGGCCTCAAACTTCTCACTTTGTTTGTTCATTTATCCCTAAAGTTTCTAGATTGTGGAACCTGCTGCCCGCGGAGGTCTTTTCTTCCCCCCAAATCTTCAAGTATTTAAGTCCCGTGTCTACAAACTCCCTCTTACCTCGCTTAAGACACCCACGGTACGTTAGTATTTAGGCTTTTAGCCTTCGAGGTTTGTCTAAAGATAAAAAAACTCTAAATTAAAACATAAAAATAATTATTGGTTAGATATCAAAAAGTAGCAAATGAAGTGTCATAGTACTTAGAATGACGTCTTCTATGCAAATAAATAAAATTATACCGGGTGTCCCTTTTAAAAAATAAGTTTAGGGTCGTTTCCGGCTAAACTGGAAGTAACAAAAACAACTTAACCAATGAAATATTGCACATTTAAGTGATATACCTACGTACCAAATTTTATTTTAATATTTAAAAAAAATAATAATAATAATAAAAAGTTGCAGGGCCTAAAGACATCAGGTATTAAAATTACATTTTCTCAAAACCTACTCGATTTCGAAGAACTAAAGTCTGTTTAAGAGAGAACTTAAAACCCTTCAATAAGGTACCACTTGTACCCCTTTTGCACGTTCGTGTTGGTGGGAGGAGGAGATAACCCTAACCAAGTAAATTTTGAGACAAAAATGTGTCTGTGTCTCTTAAAAATAAAAATTAACGTATTTTAGGATATTTTTTTAAGTGTACAAATAACGTAATTATTGTGGGTGGGTTGTTTTTATTGAAATGCATTGTATCAAAATTGCAGAAAGTTAATTGCTTACATTGTTTGAAATAAATATTTGTTTAGGTACACGCCGCTGGACTAAATAAATTATAATTAACTGAGAGTTCTTAATGCTATAAATAATTATGCAATATTTCAGTAAAATTGGGTAAGAAGTATTTGAGATATTAATATAATAAGGGATCGTATAGTATCGTAGTATCTGGGAGACAATGCATTTTCCGTCCCGGGATCGGATCTATGTTAATTGTTAATATAAACTTTTTTATATATTTTAAGTAGTAGAATCTGCTCCCAAAATTGTCTTGACAACATTCCGTAACACCATTCATATTTATTTTTGCATTTAAAGTTGCATTTAGCTGTTTGTTTTTTCAGTTTAGTAGACTTTATACTTGTAAACTCCTTTATAACTCACTTTCTTTTAATGGATTTTATTTGTTACTATACTTAAGCTTTGTCAGTCTAAAAAATTATCTGGGTTTACAATTAACCTAAAAACTCTTTTAAAGTTAAAATTGTATACTTATACAAGAAACAAAAACTATCCAGACAAAAAAAAGTAAAGTAAAATCCATTAGGTGATATTAAAATAAACTTTCAGATGTTTGTTGAATAATAATGAAACCAGAATCTCGTTGAAAAGAGTAAATTTATTCAATTTTAGAAAAGATGCATTTCCGTTGTTCCGTGTTCAATTTATATTCACTGTATTCGAAGAAAACAAGCAATGCTACGTGCGGTTATTTTTAAAGAAATCCTGACAATTTGATAGTTTTACAGAAGCCTTGTTTTAACACATTTTGTCCTGAATTACTTAAGGTTAGCTAAAAGTGTTTATGTTTTTAAAATAAGTCAAAATTTCTTAAGCGTGTTACTAAAAATCGACTCTTTGGTCGTAGCTTAATAGGTTGAAAGTAATACACCTGGAATGGTTTATAAAAATTTAATTTTTAAAAAATTTATCAGTGATTAAAAATTTTAAGTACTGTTTTTGTACATTACAATATATCAGCTAATAATTACTGGGTTTTGCTTAAAATTAAAAATGGTAAAGGAACAGAAAACAAATAGTTTAAAAATAAAATGCATATAAATAATTAGTTTTTGTAATAAACTAATGAAAGTGTAGCTAACTTTACAGTTTTATAGAAGAATTTTGTTTATATAAAAATATTATATATTATTAATAGATTGTCCCATTATTTAGTAAATAACTAAATAATAACACAAGAAAATTTTTGGTTCCAACCAAAACTAACCAGAAAAAAGATATACACCCTTTAATGCGCTAGACACTAGTTTTATTTAGCCTGAAAGACCGCAGATGGTAGATATATGTTCAGAAACTCGGCGTAAGCCGTAGCACTCGAAGTAGCGCGCACGCTTTAGCCGCTCCGCTGTTTAGTACATTCAATCGCATAATGAAATCGGTGCCCTTATTTAGTTAATTGATTAAAAAATATTTTTCTTTATACAAAGTTCCTTTACAACACCGAGAAGTTAGCCTAATTTACATTTGTTTATTATAAAACTAATTATTTAAAACCAATGATTTTGTTACGTAAGTTGTTTTTTTTATTTCTCTCCAATTCCTTAACCCACAAACCAATTTTTAATGAAATTCAGGGGGGCAAAAAGCAACACAAAAACAACTTTATGAATCAGAAAAATATAAAGAGCAAAACAAAAGGTCCCTAACTACAAAACCCAGTGTACACGTAACAACAAGACAAACAAAAAACAACTTTATAAATAAAAAAATAATAAAGAACAAAAAAGAAAGTGTGGCTATTTTCTACTTTTTTTTGTAAAGGGGGCCAACATGCAATTTATACTATATTTACACTGTTTATGATATGTTTTTTGACCCTCTGAATTCAAATTTTAAGTCTGCTTAGGCCGTACAGGTCCCAATTTAAAGTAAATTGCAAAAAACCTAAAAAATGGTGCCCATTTTCTCTATTTCTCAACGTTTTTTGCAATTTATTAAAAATTGGGACCCGTACGGCGTAAACTGACTTAAAAATCATATTCGGAGGTTAAAAAACATGCCTGCAAAGGTTGCGTCCGCTGTACAAAAACCTTTTTGTGCACCGGTGCACCGGCCCATATATTTATAAAGAAAAGTTTCTGTACACTGGACGCGACTTACCTAAGGGCATGTTTTTAAACCGCTGAATCCAAATTTTAAATTAGTTGAGGCCGTACACCTTTCAATTTTGAGTAAATTTCAAAAAACCGTAAGAAATAGCGAAAATTTTAACCCATTTTTTGCAATTTACTTGAAATTGGGACCCGTACGGACAAACTGACTTAAAATTCGGATTCAGAGGGTCGAATAACATACCCGTAGATAGGCCGCCTCCGGTGCACAACAAACTTTTTTTTGTGTGCCGGTGTAATTATACTGCCTTTTGGGTTTAGAAAAAAAACATTTATTTTATTTTGTATGTTTAAAAAAAAAAACCATTTACTTTTAATTTATTTCGAAGAAATTAAATATTTAAATATTTAAAAAATATAAAGACTCAAGTGTAAGTGGGTTTGTTATATGCATCTTTTC